>VYZP01041209.1:135765-173923 GCA_013400635.1 Hypocryptadius cinnamomeus
GCCGGACGCCCCGCGGCACCGGCAGCAGCCGCCGGCCGCCGGGAGATGCGGCCCCGCGCAGCGGCGCAGGAGCGTGCCGAGCATCCTCAGGGAGCTGGCGGAAAAGCGGCAGCTTTCTGAGGAAATCGTGAGTTTGCTGCAGGCGCAGTTTTCAGGTACTGCTGGGACGCGTGCTGAGGCAGAGTGCACTCCCTCGCCCCGGGTTCGCGTCTTTGCTTAACCAAGGAAGAGGCGAGGCACAGTGGTACCGTGTCTGAGCCCTGCACTTCATGCCAGACTTCAGGACTGAGTTGTTCCAGAGGCCATGCTGTTGCCTTGTATTCTGCAGTGCATTTGTGTCGTGCATCCCTCTGTTTCCAGCCATTTATTTGTTTCACTAAAGTTGACCTTTTGTGATTTCTTAAGCAGATTTGCCTCGAGAGTTGCACAGCTGGAGGCAGATGGCAGACTACTCACCAGAAATGAGGCAATTTGCTTGTCTTCTCCAGCTCTACCATATTAAGGCCTATGATTACCTACGGAAGATTCTTCCCCTCCCTCATCCTTACAGCCTGACAAAGCAAGTTTTTAGTTATTCATTCATTCAGAATGTATTTCCAGTACTCGTGTAGAAATAGGTGTAACAGATCTATCCTGAAGCTGCTTTGTTACTTTCCTGCATGGTCAGTACTTTCCTTGGCTTCCCACCACTAGGGTGAGAGGAAAGAAACTTGGACTATGCATGAAGGAAAGCGGGGCTGCCTCTTTGCCCTGCATGTGTCAGCCTGCTCTGCAGCTCTGCGCATGGCTGACCATGTCCTAAGTGGTAAAACGTGCTGCCTGTTGCTTCAGTTTTTCCAGAATCACATCTCCTAATCACGTCCTGCCTTTTTTTTTTTTCCAGCTGGCTGTCTAATAACGAGGCTGCTGCGGGCTTCAGCAGTGACATTTTTCTCCGGCTTCAGGAAAAGGTGGAGAGAGGGGATCAGGCCTGCCGCTACTGCGCCGTGCTGGTACAGGACGTGTCCCTGCAGAAGCAGCAGGAGTGGGACCCACAGAGCAAGCAGCTGACAGGCTTTGTTGACTTGGGAGCAGGCGTCCTTGACGCTGACGAAGCTCCGCTGGCCTCGGAAGCGATAATCCTCATGGCAGTCGGCATCTCGAGCCCTTGGACAGCTCCCCTTGGTTACTTCTTGGTGAACAGCACATCTGGCCGCTTCCTTGCTCAGCTCCTTCGTCAGGCCATCCATAAGCTGAACAACGTTGGGATCGTGGTCCTGGCTGTAACATCAGGTGCCTCTGCTCGCGGTGCTGAGACTGCCAGAGCTTTGGGCATCAGGATAGATCCCAAAAGGATTCAGTGCACTTTCCAGCATCCACCTGGTTCTGCTCATAGCATCGCATACTTCTTTGATGTTCATCATGCCCTCCTGCTCATAAGGAATGCTCTGCAGTGCTTCCAGAAGGTCGAGTGGCTCGGTGACACCATGTGGTGGCAGCATGTGGTGGAGCTGGCGACTTTGGGCGAGCAGAAGGTGTTGGAGCTGTGCGGTCCTGAGTCGGGCAGGGCTGGGAGTAAAGGGAGTTACCGCCTGAAGGTCAACCTTGCCACCCTGCTGTTCAGCGAGGGTGTTGCTGAGGCACTGGAGCACTTCCAGAAGCTGGGCCTCGCCTCGTTTCAGAACTGCAGCGGGACTGTCAAGTTTGTGCGTCTGATGAGCTCTCTGTGCAATGTATTTTATGGCAGAGGTCCCTATGGAAAGGAGCCTTTGCTAGCTGGGAATTACACCAAAATAAGCACCCTCTTCGATGAGGCCAGGAGCTGCTTTGTCAACTTAACAGACTCTGTGGGGAGATATGTTATTAAGAGCAAACGCAAACTGGGATTTCTGAGCTTCTTGCTCAATGCTGAAAGCCTCAAGTGGCTTTCCTCCAATCACACATGTCCAAAAGGCACTCCTTCCCACCACCTCCACACACGTGCCTTCAACCTGGACCCTCTGGAGCAGTTTCTCAGGGCCCTCCAACAAGCCTGTGGCAGCAGTGGCAGCCCCACCTGCACTGTGTTCCAGGCTGCTTACCACAAACTGCTGGCCAGCTGCAGCCTGGCCCCCGGCTCACCACCCAGCAGTGGCAATGCCAGCCCCTGGGACATATCCCTGTCTCAGAGGAGAGCTGTGACTCTGGGCAGCATTCGTGCTCAGTGTCACCCAGCTCCTGGGAGGACTTTGGCCCCAGAGTACCCCTGCAGCGCAGGTCTGCTTTTGCCCAGCTGTGCCCTGAGCAACGCGCTGACAGATCTGTCGCTGTACGCACAGAGCCTCACCTGCACGGCTGGCTGGGTGGCCGAGCAGTTGGCCTTGGACTTGCAGTGTGAGGCTTGTCTTGCCTCTTTGTTTGAGGCAGATGAGAGCAGGCTAAGATGCAGGTCAGTGCTCTACATAAAAAAGTTAGGTGGTGTGAGTCTGCCCTCGGCCAGTGTGCACCACATAACAAGCATTTCAGAACAAATCCTAAACCAATATGGCAAAGTAGGAGGTGCCAACAAAAATACCAAGCTGTGGCATTTGTGTCTAGAACAGAAAGTCTTCCAGGAGCTTCTGGGAGAAAGCCCCCTCTTTCCCACCCTCACAAAGCATTTATTTGAGGGGGAGCTGAGCATCAACAACCACTACACGGTCCTAGTAAAGGAAATAACACGATGTTACTTAAACGTAAGAACATGCCCCGCCCAGCACCTGAATTTGAAATACCCTTGTGGAAGGCACAAATTGAAGAGACTGAAGGGAAAGCATTTGTTTCCATCACCACTGGGTAGCTGTCAGTGAAGCTAAACCCACACTCTGTGGTTCCAAGGATGGCTGTTTCCTTGCTGAGGCTCAGTGCTGGACAGATCTAGGCAACACTCATGAGGAAACAATGCTGGCAAAACTAGTGTTGATAAGCAGTGATGTTTTGGGCCACTGCAAACCCCCTAACCAGAGTTTAACTGAGCAAAGCAAGGAAGTTTGTCCCATCCCCTGTCCTTTCTAGCAGTCCTGCAAAGCAGCCACGTATTTCATGAAACCTACATGGCAGGTCAGGATAAGCCATGGTTGCTCTATGTGCCTGGGGCAGGGGTAGGAGACTCTGCAGTGTTCCTGGAAGTGCTGGGTGGTTTCAGTGCTGCAAGTGCTCTTGCCAGAAGAAAACTGGTAGTTGATGGGGTTGCAGGCAATCACATGCACTGGCACTTTGATTTCACCAAAAAGATGTGCTTTATAAAAGCTGGGGGCAGGAAAGCTTGCAGAGCTTCTACTTAAATAGGAAAACAAAGATGTGAGAAGAAAGTGGCACTCAAGTTGTACACAACCTCTAATCTCCTTTGCAATATGTCTCATCAAACAGCTAAAGCTACTGGTCCAGTCTAGATCCTCTGGCTCAGTGCTGAGCCTGTGACCAGATTCTTGTGTCCAGTGGCATCTAGGAGCACCAATACCCTCCTCTAGGGCAGGAATACATGGGTGTGCTGCAGCAGGGCAAGCATTTCAGTTCCCATTTCATGGTCCCATCCTCCCAGGGCTAGCCTGTGTCCTGCATCCCGGGGCACGTGGCACCCTCCTTTCAATGTTTCTACTGATCACTTGAACCATAGCTTTGATGCCACCAAGAAGGACAGACTTCTTCTGTCTTCACTTAGTTCATTTCCATGCCAAGGAAGCTGCCTCCAGAGCTTTGCCTGCAATAGCAAAGTTTGGCAGAACTGCTGCTAAGGGGTTTCCCTTTTCCATGCAAAACTGGAGTTGCATCCATAGAGATGGAAGGCAACTAATTCCCACACAACCTGCTGTTCGGTCACTCTGAAAATCCATGATGGAGCTGGGATGAAAACTGGTGATCTGCCACATCCTAGGGCAGTAATAATATTAAAGGTATCATTCTGCCTACCAGTGACTTGACAGAACTGTCCCTGGTTGGTTTGGGTTTCTCCTCCTTCCCTCAGTTCTGCTGCACCCAACCCCTCAGGCTCTGCTTTGAGAGCAGCAGCACCACAGAAATTTATACAATCACTGCTGGGAGGAACAAACCAGAACCTCTGGGTTTTTTTTCCCCCCAATCCAAATATCTATGCAGAAAACCATGTTGAAGCCATCACAGTCACGGAGCCATGCCAGCTACAAGAGACTTTGCAGGAAACTATTCCCTGCCCTCGATATGTGATTTTTGGGACAACTGGCAAAATGCTGCTGAAATCTCAGTGACAGATTGGTTGCAGTCATGTTGGAACACTTGCATTGCCTCCACCTCTAAGATGAGTAGTTATGAACTGTGCCATGGATTGCTGTGCATGACAGCACACCAATAACCAAGGGATATTTATTTATCTCTGGCAGCATTTGGTCTCACACTGAAAATCCAAGTCAGTACTTGCATCAGAAGTGGGCCTAGTGTTAACAACTTATTTTGGTATTTCAGTGACAAACCTCCTGTGTATAGTTGTCAGTGCTAAAGCAAAGGAGTGCAAAAAAAATCGTATTTACAGAATAGTATAAATGTTTATTTTTTGTGATTTATCTGACTGTTTTATTTGTACAATATAGAAAAGTGTATTCTTTGAATAGGTCTTGTAAATATAAATTTAATTTTTCTACTTTTGGATGTAAACAGAACTATAAAATGTATCCTTGCCCCATTCCCAATTCTTTTTTATGAACTGGATGAACTTGACTGTTAATCTTGTCCAGCAGTTTGATGCAAATGGCTAAGGAAGTACAAAAACCAATTCATACGCTCTACACCAGGGAGAAGGGAGAGAGGAATCCAAGCTTAATATTTGAGAAAGCTTGTTCAAAACAAAATAGAAGAACTAAGAGCATTTGATTGCACCTTCAAAGTCTTTACAAGCAAAATATTCTCCAGCAATGCCATCATACATAATTACAACGGTAATCTAAATTTCACAAGTGCTTTTGCACACTGTATATAAATACACATCACAAAAGGTGCAATTTAGAGTAAGACACTGAATATATACAAAATTAACACAGATTGAAGTCTAAACAAAAGGCATATTGCAATCTGTTTGAAAAATAACGTAAGTAGGTATTACTTTATTCACTTACACTAATTTACATTTATACAAATCTTACTGGACAGACTATATTAGGTCACTAGAAGGGAACGGAATATCTGCACTATCTACAGGTAAAGTTACTGCACTGATTTTTTAGTAAATCCAAGTCCTAATAATGAAAAAAACATGGCATTTACTTACACGAGAGGTGGATTCCCTTTTCAGAGATTTGCACAAACATTGCTATTTATGCTCAGGGAGATGTCCTTAGCAGAGAGAGCCCTTCAGACAGAGACTGGCAGGTCAGACCTGGTCTGTGAGCCCACCACTGCTGCTGATTGCCTCCCAAGCCCTTCATGCCTCCCAGGCATTTCAAGGAGGCACCAAAGAAGGGTCAAGGTGAAGCATCCTCCCACCCTACTGCCTTCACACACAGAGGCACAAATCTCTGCTGCTGGTGTGCCTAGCCCCTACCTCTCCCCACCCTGGCCCTGCATTTCTCTGTATTTACAGTTTTGTAGAAGGAATGCGAAATCCCTTTTGGAAAAAACATAGCTAGTTCAGGCTGCAGTGAGGCAGGTAATAAAAATGCTTGTGATTAAACATGGTTAATGGATGTTCATGATAGGTAAGTAACCCACCAGGTTAATTCTGCAAATGTGTTCCACTATCAAAAATGTGATCTGGTATTGCCTGTAACAAATACTGAAAAAAATCCCCTGCCTTAGTCTGTGCCCAGCTATAGCTGATTGCCCCCCATTTAGTGTAAAAGGATCTGTGTCTGTTTTTGTAGCAATCCTGATTCTGTGCTAGTACCTTCTCTGATCCCAGCTCTCACAACTATTCTAAACACTAAAAGTCCTTATGCCAAGTAAATTGCCAACATGGAGAGAAGCAGCATCCTGAATACTCACAGCAGGCTGAACATGATCCCTACCTGCATTTGCAAGTCGATTCAGATGCAGATTGTCATCTCCAGTGACTTCAGTTTCTCAGGCCTAAACACTTTCTCAGGGTTACAGCTTGATCCTAGAAAACACAACGGACTGCACAGCCCTACTTCCAGTGAGGGATTAGCCTGCTGCACACCTCTGAAAAACCAAGCTTCACCCAACAACAGCATCAATCTGCTACACACTTAGGTAACACTACGCTGGGCAGACAGTCTGGCATTGTGGCGTGGCTGCTCTTCCTCACTTCTGAGGACAGGCCACTGTCTCAGCCTTCAAGTTCCAGCTTAAGAAACACCTGAGCACTCTGCCCCATTCCTATCTAAAATTCCCTGTAATGCCATTCGCCTCTATACTCCTTGGGCCCTGCTCCAGAAACATTCTCCACCACTTGCTCAGTGCTACATCTGCAAGCAACCCCTCTGTATTATTGCCTATGCATCTCACAGTGCTCCATGCACTACAGGGACATGCTGTGTCAGGTCCTAAATACAAGTACTACCTTCCATTTAGATGCTTATTTCTACCTATTTCCTTTCAGAATTATCTTGGATACACGGGTACCTCCATATTACAGGCTGGTCAGCAAAAGCATGACCTGGCTGTTGACATCACCTGTGTTTTCCTGTATGCACAGTGATGCAAATCCATACACTGTAAATAATATATATATTATAATAATTTATATATGCCCTTCAGACAATTATTCTGGGGGAAAGGGGAGAACACATCTAGTTTTTAAGAAACCCAGGGTAAAAGCTGTACATTGGGAAGAAGAACTGACTTTTAGGCATTGTCTGACGTAGAAGAGGATTTAGCTAAGATTTAAAAGGCTCTACATCTTGTTATAAAAGAATTTCTCATTTCAATCTTACATGGGTCAATTTACAACAAGCACCAAATTAACAAATATTATTAAATTCATCCTTTATGCTAAACCAAAGTGTCCCTGTGCCTTAAGTGTTCTGTTCAGTCCGCTTCATTGTGGCTCATGTGCACGAGTCAGCAGTTCATGGCACAAGGGTCACCTTTGGACTTCCCTGCAGAGCTGATAACCCTCATCAGACAGCGTCCAAACTCCTCCAGGATCATGCGCTCCGCTGCAGCTTTGGACTTGCCCGTCTTCTCCGCTTGCTCTGCCTGTGCCAGGAGGCATTCACAGGTTGCATCGGCCACCTCCTTGGTGACAAACGTAAAGGGCAGCCTGAAACAAAGGAACACCCACTTAGTGTCTGCAAAAACACACAAGGCACCTAACTCCAGGGCTGGCAACTTTTTAGTCCGAGGACTGATGAGATTTCATCTGTCCCATTGCTTCCAAGAGCCTTTAGCTAGTGAATAAGCCTCAGTTAACAGCCAAAGGAACTGGTGGGTCAGAATCCCCACTGTTAAGGGAACAGTGTTCTGTTGACCTGACTGCTCCCACCTCTACAGCTTACACAGACAAGGCTCAGAGATGACAGGGACATACTTGTCACACACATCAAGAACCTGCGTCAGAAACACTCAAAGAGGGTGCAGCATTAACTTACTTCCCACCACCACTGCTGAGTGCTGGTGTTGGCCTTGTCAGCAAGTCTGAGATCTGGGAAGATAGCTTGGTCTTTGCAGCAGTCTGCTGCTGCACCCTGACCTCTGCAGCATCTGCTAAATGCATCAATGTCTTTCGCTCTGGGCTTTCTTCAAAATTTTTACAGCCAATGCATTTGCATATGGAAGAACACATGATTTTTGCCTGAAAGAAAAAAACAAAACATAAGAAACCTTTGCATGTTTGATTCCCCTTATGAGACACCACAATAAAAAGGAGATCTTATTTTAATCACTTACCAATTAGAGCAAACTCCCAAGTAGTAGTCTTTTCTCTAAATTCTGACCTCAAGTTGAGATGTCCCAGAATGTATACTTCAATTTGAATCACAGAGTGTAAATAAGTGGTTTCCCACTCATCCCTTTCTTCCTCAACCTCCAGTTTCCAGTGTAATTTAGACAGCTGATTTTTGAGAAAGGTCAGTCTGTCTCTACACTGTCACTACACCCACAGACTGATCATTTAACACATGAAGTAACTACAACTTCTGCTTTTGAATTCCAAAGATACATTCTATTCCACAGCATCTGTGGGATGCTGCTTCAGCTCCTCCTAGGGACTTGGTACAGTAGATTTCTTTAGGAAATGGTGCTATTCAGTAAAGAACAAATCCAAGCCTAAGTTCAAAGTAGGTAAGTTGTTTAAAATTAAAATTACAGAACAGTAGCAACCAATTTTTCCATCTATATGGCTTTCTATGTGCAAACTTCTGGGAGAAGAGGTAACATTACAGGAATGGAAACAAACAGAAAACATTATAGCAATACAAGAAAGAGACAAAGCAAATGAGAGAAGTCACTACACTAAAGGGAAAAATCTACTGTTTTTCAAATGAGATAATGCTTCATACCTCATAACACTCGCAGTAGTTTTTGAGACATCCCGAGCGTTTACAGTTACACCCTTTGCTGTGCCTCCGATCCGATTCTCCTTCCTTTCCTTTCCCTATTTTGGGCTTGAAGGCTTCAGGGTTTCTGTCGAGGCAGGCCTGTCAACGCAGACCCAAAGGGTCAGTCATTGCATGCAGGGAGCAGAATTTAGAGGTGCAATAAAAGAACTTAAGCCTTGCACATGTGGGAGGAGATCAGGGCATTATACACCCACTCTGCCCCACTCTGGAGCTTCAGAAAAAAGAAGCTAAATGACTTTGATCCCAGGGGGCAGGGGAAGAGGCCCCTCACCTTTATTGCTTTTTGCCTATCGTTTTCATGGTCCAGGTTGTTATAACAGTTTGTACAGTTGCAGTTATTGCAGAATTCACCGTTTGCAAAACAGTCACAATACCTGAAACAGAAGTTGCAGAAGGCATTTGTAAATATTGACGCTTACATTGGTGTGTGAGTATTGAATCCCACACTGCAGTACCAGAAGTCCCTGCTCTGGCACCAATATGGTCAAGGGTCACCCTATGCTCAACTCCACACACACAGTCAGTACCAACCTCACTGCAGAGCCAAAATCCTCTGCTGCTGTGTGAAGACACAGGTGGAGCTCAAGGGTGTCCACCTGAGCTCATCACATAGCACAGGTCCCCCAAGCAGCAAGAGAAGCTAATGAGACTTTTTCCGAGAGTGACTCTTGGGTCACCCACATATAGAGGGCCAGTCTGCTGCAGCCACCTCACAGCCAGCTCCTGACCCAGTCAGTCCAAGCCAGGAGCCCTCATACAGCCAAAACAAAAGGCAAGCAACTGGAGTAGCAGTTAATAGACAAACTAACCCAGCAAGGAGCTTTTATTTTGTTAGTTTTGCCCTTAAGCTGGGATGGAAAAATAGAAAAGGGATAATAATTGGTACATCTCGGAGACTTTGAAGCACAGGCAACCAGGAGAAGGATTGGAATGAGGATAAAGCAGACTTTAAAAAGGGACACATATATGAACAAAAAGCAGCAAAACACGGACAGGGAAAGCCAATCATGTTGCCTTGCCTCTTATGTACCTCTGGTGCTTCCCATCAAAAACAACATCTCACCGATTCACAGACTCACAGATTCAATACATGGAAATACCACATTCATTCCCAGCTCAAACATGGCTTTAGCCACAATAAATTCTGACATGTTTCAAAGCTTCCAGGACCACCTCCAGCTAATAGCTAAAAACTGATGATCCTCTTCACTTGCTTTTCAAACCCTGCTGGGGGTGTATGGTCATTTTTTGGTGCCTAAACCTATTGCTAAACTGGCTTTCTGTGCCTTGCCCAGCCTAGCACGACATACACTAGATTAGGGCTGCCCTGGAGCCCACTGCAACCCTTCATCAGGTTGAACTGGATTTTGGAGATTTTTAGCATCTTGAATGGTCGCAGGGACAAACTAAATCAAAAGCTTTTACAACCTGTAGTAGCTCTCCTTTCTTTTTTAAAATTCAGTCGTAGAATAGTCCTGGTTTCCAAAAGAACCAGGGCCAGCATCAATCCAGAGCAAATAACTTAACTGAGTTGACTTCTAAGTAGAATAGACTATGTGCCTACCTTACATGAGCATTTGGGAAAAAACAAGTTTCCCTCCAGACAAAAAAAAAAAAGTTTTACTAGTGAGAAAGCACCTGTGCCAGAGTGAATTAACCATCTGCTCTGCACCAATGCCCAGAACATATAACATCAGTGATTTACAAGAACAGTTTGCTTCATAACAGCATTCTGAAGATACAAATTATTCCCAGTGATCCCACTCCTCTCCCAGCATTTCTAGGGGACATTCAGGCACCAAAACCTAACCCCCTACACCTCTAACATACATTGGACACTGTGAGGTCAATCATGTATGCAAAATATCTGAAAAACAGCTACACATCTTCCTGTTACACAACAGACAAGTCTAAGACCAGGAAACACAGAGCACACCTCCCCATACAGAGGTGGGGTGCACTACACAAAAAGACACCCAAGCCTAAGAGTTTAAACAAACTTCTTAACTTGGGTTCAGATGCCGTTGCATCACTTCCCCTTCAAGTACCACACCCCTGATTTCCTCTTCATTGTCTAGGATTCAGGGAGCCACAAATTAATTTCAGTATCTTCTCCCATTCCTGTCCCAGAAATATCAGTAAACTGACTCTGATCAAGGTGAAGAAACTCTCCTCAGCTCCAAATGCTTTTGTGTCAAATTCTTACAAATACATGGAATGGAACTGCACAATATCTCATGGATAAGCAAGATGCAGACCTATCAGCGAAGAATCACTTGTCTATTCAATCCTTTAATAAAATATACACAGCCCAATTTTTCTGAAGTATTTGATCTAGCATGATATTACTGATGCACTTCACCAAAGCACAGTAAACGCCCATGAATGATACCATGAGATACCATTTCACTCATGGTGCCAACAAGGCAACCAGAGCTGCTGAGTGGAATTGGCTCCACCATGCAATGAAGTACATGATGCAAAATTAGACATTTTTAAATGTTATGGTCCATATAGCTCACAGGAGCTGCAAAATTACACAGGCTCTGCAACATCTCCACCAATATCCACCTTAAATCAGCAGCTAGACATAAAATTTCTGACGTACTTCAAACCATTATATTCTGACACTTGGTGCACATTTGTGATGTTAAAAATAAGGCTTAAAAGAAAAAAACTGTACCAAGCTGTACTTACAATTTCAAACACAGAGACTTAGTACAATTGCAAGGCTTCCTGGGGCGGTTTGCAGACTCAGAAGAAATTATTCTGGGGGGAGAAAAGGCCATTTAGATAAACACAGTTTTATCAGTTTCTTCCTATTTTAAATTAATGTAAATGGCTCATAATAATACTTTGAAAAAAATCTTTCTATTCCCCTTGCATTAGGTTTTTGGCTGACTGTGTTTAAGTAACTATTATAAATAGTGCCTTTCCAACCCAGAAAGTGATGGATTATTTGCTGCAAATTTGGATGCATGCCTGAAGTAGAAATTAGGCTTTAAAGCTAGAGGAAGCCTAACTAAAAACTGGAGTCAGGATTCCCCAGAATCCCCTCAAGTGCAGTGGGACCAGATCCAACCAAAATTCACACAACATGATTGTGCCTTTTCTTTTGTTCTACTTGGAATTTAAAAAATCCAAGAAAACAAAAAAATACCCCCTCTGGGATAATGGGAAAGCAAACCAAACCACAGCACTCAGTTTTCAGATAAATTTTGTAGTAGATGCAGTCTTTAACTGCTCCTAAGACTTGGATTTTGTGACACTAATCACATCTGATGAGATTTGTTCCATCCCTATCCAGCAATTTCTGCACGTAGTACCAGGGAGATTAAATCAAACCCGTTCATTTGAATAGCTGCATCTGGATTTGGGATTACTTTGCATCAGTTGAGGATGCAACAACAAAAAGCAACTTCATGTTCACAATTTCCAGCAAACAGTAACACAAAAGGACTGTGCAGAACAGCTAAGCCTGCTGGATTGGCAAAGGGAAAATAATATATGTTAGCTGTTATTTTCATCCTTCAAGGAAAAATGCAAGACTGAAAAAACCCAAAGCCTCCTATCAGGATCCATTTTGCTGTTTGGCTGAATTTCTGCATGTGTTAAGCATCTAGCTTATATGTTGTCCAGAACCTCTTTGCAGCAACGTTGAGAAATAGTTGAGGCCTGTAGCTCACAGGTGCTGTTGCAAATAAAAAAAGAGCAACAGGGAGCTTTCAGGTCAACTTCCTGCTACATTAATTCAAAAAACCAGAAAGGAAAACCCAGCTTTGATCAAGAGGCTGGCTCAAATGTCAGAGAGATCCACACCCTTCAGTCAGAGGTAATAATCACACCACAGCAGACTTGAGAATCCCCCAAACCAAACTCCAAGACCTCATGCTTATTCAAGCAACCTATTCTACAGGTTTTGGGATTTTTTTTCAGAATTCTTACCCATTAAATGGCAGCCGTGCCTGGGACTGGACACTGGATGTCCCTGTGAAGCCAGTGTTGCTCGCTATGGATACATAGGATGACTGTTGTAGCTAACAAAACAAAAAAGTTAATGCCTGACATAAAAGAAATTATAAAAAAGAGGATGTGTTGCTAGTCTTTAAATCAGCTTTCCAGACATTGCTACAAAAATAACTTGCTCCTAAGAACACTTGTAGACACTTACAGAACTTGGACCAGGTGGCAACTTCCTGCCTCAATACTTAGCATAAAAATACTATTTTAGATTGTATTTTTTGTTGTCTATTACAGTGTCTAGATCCATAAAAATGACAGAGATAACACACAGAAATGTTCAGACCACAAACAGCTCCTGTTCCTAAAAGCATGCTCATTTTCCCCCTAACAGAGCAGAATCACTTCCTGCACAAATTAGTAGCTTCCTTTATATATAAGCCACTTACTATGAAAGTAAGCAAAATGGTTTGCATTCCAAGTCCTCTGCATACCTGAACCCACCATTTATTTTTCACATTGAGAAACCAAAATCTCGTAAGAACATGACAAACAACACTGCTCTAGGCTACCTTCTTTAGCATTACCTAGAAGCAGCTGCTTGCTCCTGCTGGGACAGGTTCTGGGGACATACTGGCACATAGCAAGATATAGACCTACTACGGCCAGGCAAACGGAGACAGGCTGTGACTGGAACACAAACCTCAGAGGAGAGGTTCAACAGATGCGAGTTTCAAGTAAAATCTGCAGAACTAGACTGGAAGGACACAGTAACAATCTTCAGGGTCCAACTGCAACTGTGACAAAACCAAAAGGCAACCAGAAACCAGTCTGGTACCAGTAATGCCAGGAGCTATCAGAGTCTTTGTTTCTATAAATTTCAGCCTTCAGCAGAACATTTCATTTATTCTCCTTTTCATCCTGAACGTTGGTCAGATCCTGGCAAAGAGCAAAAAACTAATCCCTAGGCCTCAGTTGGAGTGCCTGGTAGCAGGTGCTTCTGACCCCTGGCAATGTGCTTAGCATTAACTAACACCATTTTATAATGAAGACAGCCATACTTTGTGACCAAACAGGTCACACATATTTTCCCTTTCTCCTCATCACCAGGCTCTGAAGGTCCTGTGAACCAAGCAGACAAACTAATAGGATTTCTTCTTCCCTTCACTGCAGGTCTCAGGATTCCTGGGCACCAGGACAATTACTCTGTTCTTTACTGGCCATGGAGGTCTCAGGCACCCAGACAACCATGAGGTGGTGACCGTCAGGGAACAGGGAAGTGTAACAGCACACAGAGCAGTTATAAAATCAAGCTGTTCCAAGTCCTAAGTGATGAACCTGGACTGGAACTGCTGCTGGACACTGAGCCCTGTGACCACCAGTGGCCAGGGTCACCTCTACTGACATCTGCTTCCTCTGAGGACCACGTGACTTGTACTCTTTCGTATGATTTTCAAGTCTAGGTTATGATTGCTAAAGTGATGAAACAACTGTGTATCAATATCTGACCCAATATGCAGGGTCTAGGTGATTAGAAATTCCAATCTGAGATCTAGGTGGGGCAAGTAAGTTTGCATTACAAATTCCGTACTATGCTACTCAAAATTGCACTACACTGATTCTGCTTGCAGAAATGCTGTGCTATTATGCTAATAAAAACTCCTTTGAGAAAACAAAGCTTTAATTGCAACCGTTATTGAAATTAAAGTGCCATCATCATTCTGCAAAGGGTCCCTAAAAGAAACTGTTGCCTCAGTGTCAGGTGGCAGTCTCAGAGCAGAAACCTTTAAGAGAAAGGCAGAATATTCCACAAGAGCAGCATTTGCTTAACCATCTCTGGGAAATGCCATACCTGTGTGACATACTGAGCTGGAAGGACTGCATAGCCAACATTTCCTGTGCCAGGGGCTGGTGCCAGCACAGTGCCCGGGGGGAGGTTGGTGAGGTTGGGCTGGATCTGTGGCAGTGGAGTGGCTGGCATGATAAGTCTTTGTTGGGGCTGACTGGTAGTGACTATTTGAGAAGTTGAGTTGATTGGTTTGGGCACCACCTGGAAAGAAAAGAGCTCTTTATGAAATCAGTGTTTCAGTCATTCAGAACACACTTTGATTAGTAGAACAGTTCTTTACAGAGCTGGAAGCAGACTTTTTTTCTGCCCAGCCAAAACAGGTCAGGACTATTACATGACTTAAACTCAACTCACCTGTTTCACAGTCTGTGCTGGTACTATGGGAACTGACATACGCACGGGGGTCGCGTTCACCACCACGGGCTTTGCTGGTGTCAAGAAACAACATCATATGAATGTGTGTTAGTCACTCCAAGTGCACAGTTCAGCCCTTCAGACTTTCACATGAGCATAACACAGAGGTACTTAACACTGTAACTCATGGCATGCAACACTTGGATCTAGACAACACTTTTGTAAACAGCTGTTTGGCCCAAGAGCGTGTGCACACATTTCACAGCAATGGCTTAAAAAAACAGCCAGGGTGCAGACCTCCTTTGGACACTGGATTTTCCTTACATCCTTTTTCCCTTTGAAATCTTTTTTCCCATATCCCCTCTGGAAAGCATGGACAGAAACCAGCAAAAACACCTGACACTTCTAAAGCAATTTATATGGAAGGATGTTCATGTTACAGGAGTTTTGGTAATATGCTTGTGGGCTGTCCTGCCTTCACGCTCTTCATGTAGAGGAGATGGGAGAGGCCATGAACCACCCACAAATCTGGTCAACTAGGGAAAAGCAACCTAAAATGCTCCCAGAATTCAGGCCCAACTACAGAGCAATTTGACACAAAGGAGCATTTTTACATACAGACCAGAGGTAGCAGCAGAATATGGAATTTATGGAAGTCTTACCACAAAACCAAGTACATCTGGCAGTTTTCACAGACCTCTGTTATGTATTCATTTTAATTGATACAGAACAAACACGAAAGAAAAACCCAACAGAGGCTTCAGACAATGTTACCACCAGCACTTACCCTGTTGCAGAGGCTGAGTATTCGTACTGGGATTTTGACTGGCAGATTGGGTTGAACTACTGGCTGTTGTGGCAGTAACGAGTCTGACATAATGGAACTTGCTTCCAGGTACCTGAATCTGCTGAACATTGGGTGCAGTTGCCAAGGGAATAATTGTCTTAAATTGAGATGTACCCATTCCTCCTACAGTAATGGTCTGCACTGCTGATTTCACAGCCTGTTAAGCCAACACAGACAGCAGAAGTTACTTGTGCAAAGGAAGAAAGAATATCAGCATGTTTATTTCTCAATTTGTTAGTGAGCAGCTCTAGCATACCATTCATACCCTTGAGAGGGAAGACAGTTACCCTCTTTTTGCTTTCAAAAAGAGTAGAACAGATGCAAAGAGATTAAATGCCTCTCAACAGCTCAGTGTAAACTCAGTTCCATTTTCAATGCTCTACACCAAACAACAGAGTAAACTAGTATTTATATGAGTAGGGTGACTCAGGCCACTTCACAAGATACAACATCTGCCAAAATTATTTCCAGTGACTACAGAGAACATGGCTCAGTTTGTCTTCCACAATCAAACAACCAAACACAGAAATATTCCTACTATCAAAAGCACATGGTAAGAACTTGTAGAACAGTTTTTCTGCACTGCATCATAATTTATCTGCGTGTGTACAGATATGTCCTGTTAAGATAGTTTGTAATTAATCCACAGAAATCACTGTGCAACCCTTGAGAGGAAAAGGGAACAGAATCCATAACTGATGGACATCAGAAAGAGTACAAGCTGAGAAATGAAAGAAGCAAGAACAATGAGGAGTAGCAAAACAAATTCATTAAGAAAAAAGGCAAAATGCTGAAAGAAAGGCAGCTTAGCAGACCTGTGCTACCTTACAGCTGGAATTTGCAAAAGTTCGTCTTTCCAACTTTTCTCAAACTACAAACTAATAACAAGGAAGTTTTATTTCATTTATACACATTCAAAAGTCTACTGGTTTGATAACAGCCTCTTTTCCCAGACTTGCTCAACCTCAAACTTTGATTTCTTCCTTTTTTTCCTTCCATTTAACTTTTTTTAGAGCTCAGCTTTTTGTTTTCAGTACCTTTTACTATTGGTATAAAGCATATTGTCCTTGGCATTGAGTTTAAGTATTACACTTGGTTGACAGTATGATGTGAATTCTTATGAGAACATTTTCCCAGCTGCCCAGCTTTCAGCAACTACACGAACGAAATCTCAATTTCCACACGTTTTACTAGAAAAACAACCCTGCTCTTCTAAAAGGTGTTTTCTTGGAATTTTTTATTTTTCTTTAGACATTTTATACCTTAACAAGCCAGAACATCAAAATAAGCACTATGTGCAAGTACAGTCACAGACATTATCAAAGAGAGATCAGTTCTCTCTAGCACGCAAATGAGCAGCTGCTATCCAAGGACAACTGGGAAAATTGTAAAATTCAAGGGACAGTTCTTCCAAAGGCATGTTCTTCAGCCCAGTGAAGACAGGTGAAGCCCCTGTGTTGTGTCAGATAGCTTTGCAACAGAATTCCCACAGACATCCCCATTTTCTCACTTAGGGTGCTTGCATTAGAGAGACTTAACCTTTTAACATCTATTTCAGAAGACAGTTCTCCCTGGGGAAAAAAAAGTTCAAATCTCTATGGTGTCCATATTCCCATATCAGCATTCCAATTATTTCCTGCATCAGTAAGATAAGACTGGGAAAATCTGTCTGAGTCTCTGGTCTCATGCTTTACATGTGTGTCCACTCCCAGCTATATCCATACTGTAGATTTATTTATACCCATACACATCCCTTCATGTTTACCACAACAAGAGTACAGATATTATGATAGAAAAAGGTTTACCTAAGATCACAAAAGAGGAAAACAGCAAAAACTGTCATTTGTAAGAAAGAGCAATTTTGTCTTGTTTGTCTTGATTAATTAATGCAAAACTATTTATAAAAGCTATTTTGGAAAACCCCATTTTTCTAGAAATGAGACAGAGGAAATAAATAATTTCTTGTTCTGTAGGTTTCAGCCCAGACCTCTACAGCAGGAATATGAACTCCACTGCTGCAAACCTCAGAAATACCTGGAAAGCAGCCCTAGGCAGTGGCATAGAAACATTATCAGAAGAGAGAGAACCACCCAAAGAACTCCTCCTCGTGTCACAGAGTTCTTCATGCGACTTGGGAGATTCAGTACACAGAAACAAGACTAGGCACCAAGTGAGGCTTTCCAGGTTGGAAAGCTACTTTCTAACAGCATGCCCTTGTATGGGCTTGCAATGGTCTGCACCCCTCAACTGAAGAAGCCTACACTCCTTGGGGCATTACTTTTTCCACTTCCTAAACAAACACCATTCCAAGAACACCGGCAGACAGACCGCTGCCAACCCGTGGTCCAACACTGCAGTTTCCAGCAAGCAATGACACAGACACAGCAGAAGACAAAGGAAAGTCAGTCTGTACCTGGGTGGTTGTGTGGTTGACTATAGCCTTCCCAGGGGAGGAGGGTGCTGACTGCTGCACTGTGAGGATCTGCTGTCCTAACGCTACATTCAGTGGGACGCCCACCGTCTTCTGGGGGGAGCTGGGAGGCTGGGAGGCCACTGACACCACTGTTAGCTGCTTGGCAAAACAAAAAGCAGTTTAAACCTCTGTGCAGGATACAGGACCCTGTACATATACATTCCCCTCCTCAGGACAGCACAGCTCTCCACCAGAACAGAGCTCTTTCTGGGAACAAGGGTGCTGCATTTAACCACAACTCACACGGGTCCAGCTGTGACAAGAGCAAATAGAGCCCTTAGGAACTTGAAGGCATCACCGGTTTCCAACACCAACAGGCTCCTGCAGAAACCTAGCACAGCATCTGGGTGGGAGTAAGGGGTTGTCTTTCCATTTGTTTTGTCAGGGTTTTTTTAAGGAAATGATCACATTAAAGCCTGAGCATTGTCAAGAGGGATCTTCTAAATAAAAGCATTATAATTGGTACAATGACTATTTCATCATAAATAGGAATTTTAAAGAAAAACTGTTTAAAAGAAAAGAAAATTCTCACCTCACACTACTGATTCAACCAAAGTATACGAACATCAGTACTTTCAAATCTACACTGCAGTTTCCCAGAGATTCAGTCTTCTGACCACATTTCTGCAGAGTGAAGTGTTTAAATACTCTATATAACCACACCCCTTCCAAGGCTGGTTTTCTACTTTTTGTTCTGAACTTCCTTATGTTTTAATAAAAATCAGATACTTAGAATTACTTATCGACAGTAAATTCAAGATGTAACCCTAAAGAGTCTTTTCACACTCACTCCTAGTTAAAAAAGTAACTCTAGAATAAAAATTAACTTCTTTATATTGCTTCTCTTACTAATAATTGTCAAACATAAGTCTTTTACTCCATCTGTATAACATTACATCACTAAAGCATAGCCAAACTAAAATAATTCTTTATTCTTTATTTGCTTTTTATTAGTGATATTTTAGTTTGCCTGCACTGTGCATCTTGTCCCCCTATCTCCCTTTCTCCAGCAATATTCCTCTTCTCAAGACAATTATCAAATCTGAAACACAAGTGTCACCTTGACCTGTGCCAATCTCCAGCTCTGTGCAAGGACCACTGCAAATCTCATTTGATTCAGAAGTGATCAGGGAAGACTAAACTGCCTTTGCAGTAGCAGGAATGGTTAATAAGTGCTGACCTATTAATGTTATTGAGGTCTCTTAAACAGCCTGTTGATGTTTTATGAAGGCATTAAAAATAGTCTGAGTGCTTGGCTAAGAGGGAACAGCTGCTCTCAGAATCAATGCTTAGGGAATGGCAAGAAATGGCAGGAATGGGAAACTATGCAGTAATGCATATCTGCTTAAAACCATAGTAAGGGAGCCAGTTGAAAAAAATCTAAATTAGGGCATTACCACAGAGCATTGTGATGCAAAATGGAGACTCTGGAGATATTTTTATGGACTCTTGAGACATGTTTATTATCTCTGGAGAGATAATAAACAGCTTGTAGCAAAGACACAGAGAGCTCCATTCAGACCACTGTGCAGGAGGGATAGAAGGCTGCAGCCAGAACAGGTCCTTACCTTATTGGGGGATTTGAGTGGTGAGATAGCTATTTTATTCGGTGTCTGTTGTGTTGTTGTACTCAAAGATGATCCAATGACTCCACTCTCAGAGATGGTTATTGTCTTTGGTGGTGTCCCTGGAGCAGACTGTGAAAAAACCCTACCTATAAACAATGAAGATACCATCAGCTCCAGTTATCCCTGGTCACAGTAACTTTTAAAGCCAAGTTTTCCCTGCCGTTTGTGTAATTTATCCCTACTTCTAAGAGTGTACAACCTGACAGGAAGGACACTGGCATTCTTTAAGTTAGATTTAGCAACAAAGAAGAAAATAATTGCTGTTATTACAAACAAAAAGACAGTTGGCTCGGGCTTAAAAAAAGAGCCAAAATGCATGTTGAGCTTTCTGTGCCATTCAGCTGACAATTCTTGACAGCCAGGACAGTATCCTGAGGAGCAGAGCCCTCCAGTACACCTGCAGCACACACAAACACCCAGCCAGCTGGCAGTTTCCTGGGAAAGCCCTGGGCTGCTGCCAATGCACAGAGAAACTGAGCATCGGTGGGGCACTACTTCCTTTGAAACCTCAGCCATCAAACATGAGATGCATTACAGTGAGCAAGAAAAAGATGTTTGGTCTGTCTACAGTCAGCTCTGAGGTTTCTGGGTTTTTTCTTTTCTCTGCTGATGGTTGCCTCTTTCACTGCCTAACAGTTTTTAGCCACACTACCACCCATGTTTTCATGCGTGTGTCATATATTATCTCACTTTTTACAATGCCAAAGAAGATTAAACACCAAAACCAGCAGCTCCAAATCATGACATCAGTTTCAGGAATATTGCAAACTCCCAGAATGGAAAACAGATTTTTTTTTTTTCCATACTTTCTAAGTTTCTTTCCAAAGAATGCTTGACCACTGAGCTTCCCTCTGCTCCACTTTGGTTCAGACTCATTTCTGTCATAGCTTCTGTCACCCATTCTCTTGTACTACATTTATAAAAATAAAAAACAAACAAATACCAGCATAACTTTTCCATCCAAAATCAACTGGTGGCATAACAATTAAAGTAACTGGAACTAACAAGAAAAAGCACTATCCTCATGGCAAGCTGATTTCCTCTGAAGTCTGTGTGCTCTAAAATAACCACTTTTGTGCAGTCTAACTAACAACATAGATAGTTGCCAGCAGCTGCTAAAGCCACATGCAACCTGAAGAATGTCAGTCTGTGGGGAAAAAAGACATCTAGAGGTTTCAATCCTTTGAGTTATTTTCTTGGTGACAGCTTTCCCCTTCTCACTACATCTCCTCCTTGGCATCAGCTTCCTAAAGAGAATCTGGTTGCTTATATTGACAAGTCTTTCAAGATTACAACTTCCACCTCAGCTTGCAGAAATTTCCAGGCAATTAAAAATATTTATCAGATTCATGAAAACATGCATAAAAAAATCAAAACACAAACCACAAATGTTACACCTGCACTAAAGTGATGCCAGCCTCTCAAAGCTGGCAAGCTGTGCTGGCTGTTTGGAATGGTGAGGGAAAAACCAATATTTACAGATTTCCCTCTCAGTTAATGAAGCAACTTTAACTCCCAGTGATAGTTTTAGTGATGGCTCAGGCACAGGTGATTTTTCAAAATACTGATTTAAAAACTGCAAGTCATTTTTAATGGTTTTGTGTTGAGTTTTTTGTTTGTTTGGATTGTTTTTTTAAATGCACGAACAACTTAATTCAAGTATTTATAAGCACAGCAATCTTCTTACAGGTCTATATATTTGGCAGGGAATTTGAGAAAGGGGACAAACTGGGGAGTGGGATGGGGAATTCCTCTTTCACCTGAAACACGTCAGGTTGCAGGCAGCCTCACAACTCAAGAAAAAGATTATGTTCCACCTATGTGCCATTCACTGGCATCTATCAGTGTTTTGAATACAGGAGACAGTTGCATCCTTCTTAAAACCAGCTCAAGCCCCAGTGCTGTAAAGACTTAAAAATTTGTTTAAATACCTGGAAAAGATTTTAGGCCTACTTAGACTGATAAATCTGTAAGTAGTTAGACATCCTTCAAAGCTCTAACAACGAATCCAGCTTCCTACATTTGTCTTTTTCAGAAAAATTAGATGCCTAAGATGTCTAGCAACAGATACACTGCCATTATAAACAAGGTATTACACTGTGTTTTTTTCTTTAATTCTGTTGGTGGTTTTGCTGTTGTTCTGTGGTTGGTTGGGCTTTTATTTTTTTGTAAGGATATGTAGCGGTGTTTTCCAAAGGGAAAGACCATTTGTTATTTGCCTTAATTACTTTCCTAGACACTTCTGCGATTGTTATTTTTCAATTAGGTGAGCAACTTAACAAAAACAACACAGCTTTATTCACTTTCTTAATTCAAACATTTTTTTCTGTTACTTGCATGTACTACATTTAAGTCCAACTATAAGCAGATTAAAGTAATACAAAAGCATGTGTCTCCCTTTCCCCCTGTGTATTTATAAAATGTTTCTACAAATACTTTCTGTTCATCAAGTAATCTTTTCTGTAGCCCTGGGGTATTTTTTTTCTCCTCCCCAAAATCCATGAAGTAAAAGCAACTCTGCAATTACCAAGATTATTCTAAACGAGCTAAGTATAAAGGTAACAACAACTGCATTTACCTGTTTCTACCAAAAAAGTTTTCTGACTTTTTTTTCAATTGCTTGAGGTACTTTGACAGAAACTACAGTAAAAGTGTTGAGACAGAAGAATTTCTACCATTACCATTTCTTTGAAAAGCCTTTAAAAAATGGCAAAGCAAAACAAGTCAAAGTAGTACAACCTGCAATGACTGGTGACACTTGAGTGGTCTGCCCTGTAACAGCTTTGCTATTGATTGGTTTTGCAAATATCAGCTTGGTGATCACCGGGCCAGAAGTTGGGGTTCGAGTCTTCTTCGCAATCTAAAAGATGGAGGAAAAAAGATCTAAAGTAACTTGAGCATTTTGGATCTAAATTATTGTATTGTTAAGTACATTAAAAAATGAAAAGGGCAATACTTGCACACATAATTAGAAGAATAACTGTGTATCTTGCATTTCATCTCCACTTCTCCTTATGGAAAGAATTAGGAGATTATCCTGGACACTTCAGAATGCCAGCTACCATAGTAGGATAGCTAAATCCTTCTCAGCTTTTTCAGAAGATAGCTCTCTGTGCAAACATCTCATCTTCAAGATGCTGAAATTATTTCTTACGTGTGGTTGGTCTACATAAAAATGTCAAAATTAAATGCACAACTCTCAGTATTTGAAGCTTTAAATGAAGTCACTTCTTTTTCAGCCAACCAGGACAAAACTTGTCCCCAGTGATTTAAATATGACCACTACTGCTCTGAAACATCTCTTGACCATTTTGACCTGGCAGCACACTTGTTTTGCAAATGGAGAAAATGCTTTCTGCAACAGTTCCCCAAAAGCACATGGATCATCAGTGCCTGGAAGTTTTGAGTACTCACTAGACAAGAACAAATCAATTGGCTACCTCCAGGTACAAGGGGATCTATTTTCATATTGCAATCCAGTCTCCTGAAACACAGCTGGACCAAGAACATGTACAGCAAGTCAATAACAGATCAGCTTGAAATCTTAGTTGTGTTTATTTCAACAGTTTTTATACATTGGCACCCAGCTAGTGAATAGTTCAATTTAGAGGCTGACTTTTTCCAAAGACTTTTAACCTGCAGACTGCAGGAGATGCCTGTGGATGTGGCCTGAGTCATGGTGAGCACGCTGGAAGGCTGTGTGCTCACATTTACTGAAGCCCTTACACCTGCCCACCCCACAGGTGAGGCACATCCTGCCTCTCCTCCACCAAACCCCGTGGGCACCAGCCATCAACTCCGGCAATATCAGAGAGGCACAACATTAACATCCATGTGGGGAGCCACCTCTCAAGGGCACAGAGTCACCTTTCTTACTCAAGCAGGTAAATCAGAAATCTGCCTGATGTGCAAAGATACAGAGCTGACAGCTACTTTCGAGAGCCTGAGAAAGTTACAAATGCTCAAATGAAGCAATTGAGTAGGCTGGAAGTTATGGTTTCCTCCACAAAACCCTATCAATAGAATTTGTTGCTTGAAAACACTTTTTTTACAACCACATAAGACAAAAACATTCAAAGTATTCAGAAGCACATAACAAATTCCTCAACTGCTTCACAAAAAGCACAGTGAGGCTGCCCCAGCTCCCAGCAGCACAGTCATGGCACAACCAGGGAAGCTGGAGCTCCCCTCTGCTATGGCACTGGAGCTCTCCAGGCTGCTGTGGAATGCCAAGGGCACCTCTGTGTGCCCAAGCTCCACCCAGCCAGGGAAGCCAGCAAGGAGCAGCTCTGACACCAGGCACCACCAGAGAATGGATCTCATTTAAAGGAAGCCACGTGCTGCTCCACAGTTACACTACAAGTGCTCCTCAGAGGAAAGCTCCATCTCAGAACAAATATGCAGCTCCTCAGGCACAGTAGGTGCTTTACGGGTGATATACAATTGTCAAGGCTTTAAAATGAAACAGAGGAGAAATAAACCTGTTCTTTTTCAAAATATATTAATTAAAACTTTGAAACGTAAGTTGTTTGAAGAAGGAAGCTTCATTCACAGCCCTGCTCACAAATTTATCTCAAAGCCATTTTTAGATTTCAAGGATTCAATTACCTTAGCACATAAACAGCTGATAGATGAGCAGGCATTTTATCTGTCTTTTTTTTTCCTCAGCTTGGACACGCTTTAATTTCTGTTCAATTCTACACATTTCATCTGCCTGATTTGAGATTTCTGTTTTGCTTAAATTAATCCTACCTTGCCATAAGATATTATTGCAACTCAATTGCTACTGCTTTCTCTCTGAAGTGAGAGCTAAGTCTGGCTCAGAACATGATGAGCACTCAGCAGGAACAGCCAGCTCTGGATAACAGCAGTTGTGTCCCAGTAACAGTCAATAGATGTGCTTAAATTACTTAAATGAATGTGTGTAAAATACTACTGACCATTAACACAAAGTATTGCAGAAAAAACCTGAAAAATCCCAAAATAACAGGTCAACACAAGTAGCCCTGCTTCCCTCATACTCGACTTGCAGTATCCTCCTCAAATAAATTTTCCCCTGCTTTTTAGGTGAACTGTTTCTCTACGAAGAGGGAGGTCTAATAAACAAGTGAATCCCCTCAGGGCTTAGGAAAGAGCAAGACAAATGTGGTTGGTTATAAATGAGGAACAGCACTCCTGCCCCTACCTGCTGCCAAGCAAGCCTTTCTGAGGTTTTATGGCACTGGATAACCCCAGCCACCAGGGAGAAGCTTCTTGGCACCACTAGGAAATGCACTGCCCATTTCAGTAAAGACTGGAGAAGCCAGAGGAAATAATCAAGATGCCCCTTTGATATTTCAGAACGGACCAGTCCTCTGGAGCACTCTGCCATTGCCTGTACTGATCACAAGGAGCTTAACATTATCCCCCCTGCCTATGTAAGCTAAGCATGCCCTCTGCAAGTTACTTTGAGTTAGACTGCAAATATATGCCCTGGAGCAACAAGCTCTTCTGTAGCAATGTTGTTATATTTAGGAGCACACACCAACCTTCCTTCCCCTACAGAAGTCAAGAGATTTACCTGCAGGCAACTTGTCATCAAGGGTCAAGTTCTGTCTTCCTAAACACTCTGCACTGAAAATGAACTAGCAAGTTCATACAGCTGGACTTTACTTTCAGACTCTGTTCTATTCATACAGAAATAGGCACACTCATACCTCACATTTACTGCTGGATATCCACAGTCAGCTACCACAAAGGAGCTAACGCACTATAAATCCACTCCCTACATGACCTGTTGGGAGCCTGTCCATGTATCCACTCTCTATGTCATTTATAGTTGGCATAGTATGAAAAATCAGGGACTCTAGAAATAGAAAAGAGCACCTTAACTTCAGAGATGAAGAAACTGAGCTAGGAATGGGAGTTTGAGGTTAGGGAGTGCACAAGGTCCCTTTTCAATGATGAAATAAAGCCACAATGATGGCTTAACAGCTGCCTTGTCATGGTAGCAACAATGCAATGGACACTGTTAAAACCAGAGCCAGTTACCACACAAAGCAAGCCCAAGGCAGACTTAATGGCAGCCATGGTGATATGTCTGGACACCTGGTTCAGAGTCACGTGCAAGGCCAAGCTCCTGCTTAATAAACCTGGACTAAAGCAGCAGAGCAGCAGGCACACCACCACTTTTGAGGCTGTAGGCAGGCAGGAGCCACAGGCTGAAAGCAGATGTACTTGCCCAGCAGTGGAAACACATCCACTAGTTTCAGCTAAATCAGAACAAGCTGCTGTAAGGACAGTAATTAACCTCTGGATATAGATGAGGCCAAAGGCCCTGCCACACTTAACACCTCACAGTCTCATACATCTAGAACTGTAAGCCAAGGAGTCAAATTCCAAGAAACATTTGCTGAACTCTTCCAATTATGCCTCAGGTGCTGAGACTTCGACTATCACAATTAGATTATGAGACTGGATTAGATTAGGTGTCAAGGCAATTGAGTTTCTCTAATGATATGCAAAGCCTTTATGATAGTGACCACAAGAACTGATAAGAGCTCTTTGTAATCTAATCCATACCAGTTCATTCTCAGCACCAAGTCCAAGTCTTGTGCTGCCCTCCATCTGAAATACCTGATTCACAGGAGATAAATTACACAAGACACATAGGGAGTCAGGGAGGCATTCACAGCCTCCTTTTCCACTCACTGAAAGCGTAAGAGGCTCGTTCAGGGTGATGGGGTAAAAGAATCACTTCATTTTCTAAGACAGGGACTCAAGGTGTGGGTTACCTCCCCTGTCATCCAGGGTAGAGTAGAGCCAGAATCTCTTACCCAGCCTCATATGTCACTCTGATACTTCAGAAATTTTCTACAGGGAAAAGCACTGTCTATGAAGTGCTAATGCAATCACTTCCCCTGCAATATCGGGTGCTAACCTTGTCTTCTTGCTTTTCATTTCTACTGCCTCCTCTCCTTGTGGGAAAAAAGGAATGTCAAGGGCTAACAATTCAATCTGTTTTGCAAAGGGAACCAATGGCTTAACAAAAAGAAACCACAACCAAACAAATTTACCCAAACTGCAATTAACTAGATTTAAAAACAGATGCAAGTCCATTAGTAAGAGCTTCTGCTAAGGAACGTGTAGAATTCCCAATGGTAAATCACAGAGGTCGATGGCCAAGCCACTGATTTCAGTCACTGACAGCACAAATCATCTCATGCAAGGAAAAACCACATCACAGCTAAGTTGTTCTCCCCAGTTTCCTGTACCTGTCACTTGGCAATGAATAATGAAGCCAAGTAACAGGAACTGATCTACTCTTAAATGTTCCAATGATGACTAAAGAGCAGAGACTTTCTTGAAAACTATAGTGACAATTATTTATGCTTCAAATGGCCATTATTAAATATGTTTCCAGGTATGATGTAGCAACAAAAAAGGAGAAAAATTGGTGCAGCAATCATCTGCAACTTTTAAGAAAATACTCAGAATTTATCTTATTCACCTGCCATGAAATACTAATCAAGGAACATTTAGCTAATAAAATTTTTTAAACTTGGTCATTTTTATTTGCAGCTGATTACTTTTAATAGCATGCTTAAGAGTTTAATTTCTCATTTCATTTAGACAGTAAAAGAAATATTTTTCCATCATACCCTCCATTGAGTTCTACCTGTCCTTCACTTTAAGAAGTCTTATTTCTGCCTCACTGCCAATAGAACAAAGTCACTCACATTTAGTTCTGCCACATAACAGATGAGAATCAGAGCCTTTGGGTCATAACCCAAGTCTTTTCAACACATTTTCAGATGCAAGCAGATTCTCTGTGGTTTCAAATATCTCAAGATCCGTGCCAGAGATTAGGAACAAAACCTTGAATGTTCCGCTTTAGATAACTAGATTTGAGGCAGACAAGATACACCTTTCTGTTCTTTTTCAGAGGCTAAAAGTTTTTTTTCATAGAGTTTTTTAAACAAACTGAACATAATAGGCAGAAGCTACTCTTCCATAAAGGAGTGTATACTTCAAATAAACAACAACAGGCATATAAAGTTGAATTCAGTCTTCCTGAAAGTATGTAGAATTTATTTTTATAAAATGAAAATAATGAAAAAATTATCTTCAATTTACTGAATAGTTCACTTTCTCTGAGGCAAACCCTAAGTTTCTAGACAGTAGCTAGAGGCAAACAGCATAAAATGGCAAACGCATCCAGAGATGAAAGCATGGGCTAAGAGCAGCGTTGTATTTTTTTAATACAAAGAATAAATGCAAGGGCTGAAAGCAACAGTGTGTCAATCAGTGCAGGAAACAGACAACAATTGCAGCAACAGAACTGGTTTTAAGATGTTTCATCAGCATAACTCATTTTACCTGTACAGTTTTTACTTGCTGGGACTGCAAGACAGAGGGCTGGGCCGCAGTGTTTATCAGCTGACTTCCCTGTGTCAAAGCTGAGACACCCACAACAGGTTTCACTTCCGACCGACCTCCAATGACAACTTTGATCTGCTGGCCTTGTACCTTGGAGTCTCCACCCTGGGCTTGGGACACAGCCTTCTGTGACTGCGGGAGCTGGCTGTGGGGTAATGCTAAAACAATAGGCTGGCCAGACTTGCCCAAAGTTGTTACAATCAGCTTTTGCCCGTCTGGTTTAATACTCTGACTGCCTATTTTAATATCAGCGGCCTTGTTCAGAATAATCTGATTAGCTGAGATAGTGACAGGGGTCTGAGCACCAAGTTTATGGAGGCCACCTGGAAAGGCAGGCTTCACAGCTGCATTCACATCAGGGCTTGGGGTTGTGGTGGTCAGTGCAGCATCTCCTGAGTGGCTGCTGGGCGCAGGAACCGATTCCGTGGTGACCGTGGCTGTGGTGGTGGCTGAGGAGTCGCTGGTGGTGCTTATGTTCACTATTTCTTCCAGTTCTGTTTCCATGGGAATAGACTCTCCTCCCACCGGCGACGACACGATAACAGCCTCGATGCTGTCATCTTCCACCAGAGTTATGCCGGTGTCCATGATTTCCTCAGGGAGCAAGCTGTTGACTTCTGCTGAAACCACCTCCATTTTAGTAGCTGTGGCAGTGATGGCCGGAGCAGGTACTGCAATATTTTAAAAAGTTATTGGCTTCCAGAAAACATATATTTTCAAAGCTTTATGAATAATATTACCAAAGAAGAAAATACAGTCAATTCTTTTCAGACTGAAAGTATTGTGCATGCACAGGAGGGTCATCATGGGAAAAAAAACTGTTGTCAAAATGTAACACGCTAAGCTGAATTTAGTCTCAGTAATAACTTACATCAAACTTTACAATATCATTCGCTGAAATAAAATAAAGGCATTACCAGTGCACTTTTCACACCACAGTACACAAAGAAGCAGTGTTTCCCCCCCTGAAAATATGGGCACGGACATTTAAAGTCACTGAAGTATACAGCAAGTGTTAAACACCTTAAAAAAAAAATCTAATAGATGATGATGTCTTTTCATACATGTCAACATTGATTAACAGATTATCTTGCTCAAGAGACTTGTTATCCATTCCAGATGTAACATTCTTGCCAAATTTTCATTTTGGAAATCTCAGAAAAACAAATGACTGTTTAGTGATGGATTTAAACAACCTCAAAAGCTCAATCAACAGCCACCTACCACAGGATCAAGCCAAAGCCCTGCCACTCACAAGATGAAGAGATAATCCCTTGATGCTGGCTATGAAAAGAAGAGCTCAGTAATTTTTTCACCTCAATACCCACCAGAAAATATAACACACAAATTCATGATTAATTTGAAAGGTGTTCTAAACACAAAACAAATAACACACCGTATGAAAAAGAAAAGGAATTTTTTTAAGAGCACCCACATTATATATTAAACAAACCCCTGCAGCGAGATTCAAAGCCAGAGTCACTTCCACTTGAGAAACCTTACAGACATTGCTGGAAATGGTCACACTGTGATATTCCCCTAAAGCTGTATCAGTGTCAAGAGTCTGGAAACAGATCAGCTTAATAAGGCATTTTCTGCACTTGCTGACCCCACGAGCACACTTGGGCCCCGGATGGGTGAGCACACCACGTGGGTCTGCCTACATGCTCCTGAGTACTAATTATAAGCTCAAGGGGACAAAACCCTTGCAAATTCTGTTTCCTACTTGCAAGGAAAAGCAGAGCTGAGTTTTAATACTAATTCATGAGGAACCGTGCCAGTGAAAACACTGACCAAATGCCAAGGTGACATTATTTCCTCTGGAGTTGTTGCGGGCCCGTTTTGTACAGCAGCTAACTACAGAACAGCTGCATTTCACCCACAGGGTGGAAGGATTGGGGAAAAAAGCCCTGCTAGAATTACACAGTTTCCATGCTGAGCTCCAGACTATGCTGGAGCAGTCCTGGTCTCCCTGATCGCCAAGGGTGCCACTCTGACCCCCCTCACCTCAGAGTGTCAGCCAGCCCAAACTGCCCTGACATTCAAACTCTGAAAGAACTGCACTGACAGTCGAACTCAGGGCTCACTTATTGGCAGGCATTTAAAGATACAAAGTTATCTGATGTCACTGCCAGAAATACCTCTTGTGGAAAGCATTTGTCCCTCAGTAATGCCTGCACAGTGATGCCAGCCCTGGTAAGCAGCCCTAGACAAAACAGCCAACTCCGAGGGACACATTAGTAATAGTATCATATTGCTGCCTTAAAGTCAAATAGGTTAACTGCATGGATGATTACTCAAAAGGAGACTGTTTTTGAAGACAGCATATGTTAAGGTCACTAGGTCTTCTTCTGAGCTGTGTCACTTGACTGTCACCAGCAACTTGCAAAGGCTTGCAGCTCAGATAGTACAACTTCAAACTATTTCAGACACAAAAAAAATAAACCTCAAACCAAAGCATCATCCTGTTCTATACTGATATGCACATAGGGCTTGGATCCAGAAGTTAAGACTCCTAGAGTCAAGCACAAACTATGTAATGATTGCCTCCAAACTTGAAAAGGAGAGAACCATCTAAATCAGACAGTGGGGAAATCACCTCACTCTGTAATTATAAATAGTTTTAAATAACTTGCTTTTGGTTTCCATTTGTACATGTTTTTCCCAAGAAGAAAGGCCATTCTTAGTATCTTTTAACAGTATGATCATAAAATACTTATATATATTTAAATAGTTTTATAGTTCATCAGTTATTTGCATTCTTTATCCTTGCCATTTGGTTATGTTACAAAGCAGTAAGTGCTTATTAAATACTTATCTCTAGTTGAAAGCATATTTATATTAAAATACATGGAGTCAGGCTTTTAAACAGCATTTTGAGTCCAAACTGACCACTGCAAGTCAGAATGCAGAAGAAAAAGAAATATATCACATCTAGTCTGGAATCAGAAACTGAGAGTGAAAAGGAAAGAAACATTACTCATAGTTACTAGATTAACAACTTATGGCGATCACATAGAAAGATTTTGCAGTCATCAGGTAATTTTAAACTTAGCTTCCATTATTGTATTCAGGCTAGTGTGCTCAACAACAGCAAAAAAGAACCATAACACAACCCACTGGCTCTATTTCTTCACTGCAGGTTGGACATGACTGAAATAGATACATGAAAGGCAACAATGAAAATTTCATCCTCTGGCTATACCAGAGGCTGCTGTCAAAGCAACTTCAACATCCTGCAGATTTTTACTTCTTGGTATCTAGCCAGGATTTCTCAACAGTTCAGCTGTTTATTTTTTACTAATGCTTTTATACAGTTTCCATTTTTCTAGCTCCTCTACTAAAGTGATTACTGACAGTAAAAGCAGGCCAACCTCTTTTAAGATCCTAACAGCCTTGAAATCAACAAAGGGTAGCAAATAGTTTTAACTATTTAAACTCTTGAAAGTTTCCTTCACTTCAGCAGCTATGTTCTGAGTACTGAATAATGCACAAGCTCTAACTACAGCCCTTTGAAAAGATGCACCACTACATGTTTACTCAAAGCCTGAAGGAAAAAACCAATCTGGACCAAGGAAGTGTTTAACCTTCAGACTGGGAAACTCAGCAAATATCCTAGGTTCAGATTACTAAACAGATAATTTTAGCCTAAAAAATAATGGCCATACAAAAAATTCACATAATGAAGATCTGTAAACACAGCTAGCTCAGAACACCCAACCAGCCAAACACATAAAAAAAAGTTAGAGACTAAAGCATACTGTCAGCAAAGTCCTGGACCAACAACTTTGAAAAGTGCTAGGTACAGTAAGGAGGAGAGGAACATACTCTCAGCTTGAGCAAACCACCTGTGATTATCTTACTCATAAAACAGATTCCTGTTCTTGATGTTCAGGAAGAAAAATATACATATGATGGTGTAAAGGATAAAGAGGATTTGTAAGAAAGAGGATAAAGAAGATCAGGATTGTAGTAAAAAATATAGAATGGTGTCTGACGGGTATCTGTGAATTTTGACCATTTTTCTCCATCACTGGCATGTCATTGCAAAATCTCTAAGAAACTCAATTAAAAGTATCGAGAACAATCATATCAACATCTTTGTTCATAAAATACCAGAACAGCCACACTAAACAGGAAAATTAAAAAAAAATCAATATAACTGAGCACAGTGATCTACAAAGAAGTAAACAAAATGCAAGACATAAAAATGTCTTGTACTTTACAATAACTGCATTCTATTACATGCAGAAACGTCTCCATTTCACTAAGAATAGCCAACCTTCCTGCCTGCAACCATGAGCAGTTAGAGTAGGGTGACAGGTTACAAAACCACCAGCAAGGCTATGTACTGCAAGCAAAACACAGGTTTATAAATTCAGATTATACAGAAACAAGGCTGCTGAGACCAGCTTTACATGAACTCCTGGGAAGGTGATGCATGTTAGCAAGGCCATGACAACAGAGCAGAGGGCCAAGGCACTCATCACCATTTGTGGCTGCTGTGATCAGCCATGGGAACAGTCTGATACAACCCAACACCTCTAGGAACACTGGCCAGACCTGCTTTGAGTCACTGGCAATGCTCATTTTTAAACCAAATTCCCAACTGTCACGTTCACCAGAAAATAAAGAAACCAAATCATTAACAGCTTTTATATGAACACCTCTTGAAGTACAAAACAAACCCACACCACCCAAAATCAAAAGCCTCATAAATGCAACACATCTAAAGTATCTCTGAAGCAGCAGGGATTCTCTTGGGACCAGCAGGAAAATGCTAAGTGAAACTAAGTATCATTGCCAGATACAGCAGTATCTGTTAGTAGTTCTTTAAAGCTGGGACAGATACACTTAAGAGTAGCGCCCTTAAGAGCCAGCAAGAGCAAATCTTTTCAACTTCTAAGCTAAAACTGTGCAAAAACCCTCAAAAAGAAGTATGAAGAAGAACAATGAAGCCTGCCCTCAAGAAAGGGGAGAATGAGGCTGAAAATCTGAGTCAGATGAATGGCAGAAAAGTAAAAGTGGACAACCTAACAAGTGACTGTTCACTGCAAGTATAGCGGACTCTAATGAAAATGAATATAAAAGAATGCAGGATCAACAGTTAGCCAGTACAAAAGGGGTAACATTTGGATTTTCCACAGCTGAGACAAAAATGTGCCAACACCATCTCTTCTCTTTCCAATCAAGGTGCAGCAGAGGACTGCCAGCAGGCTCACATGTGAGGATTTTAAAACTCAAAAATCCCACATTACATGGCTACATTCATAAAATTGGCATATTTAAACCTTAACTAGCAAAGGTTTAAAAATACAATATATTTTGTTCCTAAGTCCATTCATTAGAACAAAGGCAAGAGCAGGAGGAAAAAGGGGAAATACAGAATGGATCCTTGATGATTTAAGTGAGAAGCATGAGATGCTGTCAACCACATTTTAGTTGCTTAAAGGCTTTTCAAACTTTTCAGCTTCTGCTTATCTACTCTCTCCAATCCTGGCAGATATGTAAACTCCTGAAGCCTGCTGAGCTGAAAAATCCAATTTTTTGGGACCTTAATACTTAGAGATTAAGCAATTTGAAATGCCCAGCCCTCAAGTGCCAGTGCCTAGAACTTTCTGCCAGGGCAGGGACACGTAGCAGACGTGTCTGCAAAAGGTGTGCCCGGGTGTTGGATCTCCTGCAGCAGGTGGGAGGAAACAGTTGGATGGCTGGTTCCAAGCACAGGCTGCACAGTCCACAGTCAAAGACCCAAAAACTCCCCCACCAGCACACCCAGAAGGGACAGGGGAAATAATGCTGAAGAATGGAGGCTTGCAATGGCAAAGACTGGCAGGAGGAAGAGACTTCTCCAAAAAGCTGAGGTGCCCCTGCCAAACTGCTTCACTGCTCTGCAGACTGCAGAGGAAACGCCCATCACAGCAGGAAAGATGCTGGAGCTCAGGCAGCCCCAGCTACACCCTTTGCCACCAGCAGGGGTTTGGGTGCTCAGACCATGGGACTCACTTCAGAAACCTGGTCTGTGAGGGACTGGGGGATCCATCTGACAGAGAAAGGAAAGAGATCTTTGTCCATAGGCTTGTCTGGATGGTGAAGAGGGTTTTAAACTAAAGTTTTCTTTATCATTCTTGCTAGCCTTCTGATGTATCCTTTCTCTATAGTTTAGTATAGCATTCTTTAATAATATAATATCATAATATAATAAATTAGCCTTCTAAGAACATAGAGTCAAATTCATCAATTCCTCCTCTGTCCTGAGGACCCCAGAAAAAACCACATGATTCAAAACTGGGAGGCGTGGCTAATACAGCAAGAGGTTGTGCTACAATTCAGTGAGACTTGGACAGAGAGAAACCTAATGAAAATGATCAAAAGTAAGTGCAGGGTCCTACATCTGGTGAGGAATAATCCCACACACCAGTACAGGCTGGGGGCTGACCTGCTGGAAAGCAGCTCTGTGGAGAAGGACCTGGGAGTTCCAGGGCAGAAGTTCCATGCAAGCCAGCAGTGTGTGCCCCTCTGGCCAAGAAGGCCAATGGTATCCTGGGGTGAGTTAGAACAGTGGGGTCGCTATCTAGAACTGCTGCATGGAGAGGCTGCAGAGTGTCCTCTGCAGAAACCCACCTAGACACAAACATGTAGCCTGCCCCAGGTTCTGTTAGACTAGATCATCTCCAGAGGTCCCTTCCAACCCCAAACATTCCGTGATTCTGAGAGCAGCTGGAAGCTGCAACAATTTAAGTACAATCCAGTGGAAACACTGTCTTGCAACAGCAATTCATTCACCCACTCTTCTTCCTCTTCCTAATCTTCCAGCTCTTGGGACAGAGGGGAACAAAAGCATGTTGCAATTATTCAACCATGGAACAGTTACTAAGCTCTCCATGCTGCAATAATTACCAGATAATAGTACAAAATATTGACAAGGACACTTAAAACACAATGAGCACCCACTCCTGCCCAAAAAACCCAATACACAGAGGAAGAAAGAGATGATGTTCTCTGCAGACATGCTGTAAAGAAAAAAAAAAATAAAGTTTTCAAAAATATTTGTGTCTTACTGTCTTCAAAATAGAAATGTTTTACACCACTGCATCTTCTTCCTTCACCACAACAGCTGCTACAAATATACTTTAAGACTCACTATCCTGTGACCTATAGCTGTTTTCTTCACATCAAAACTATTTCTCACATAGAAGGAATCTCAGCATGCTACCACAGAAATTCAATTATACACCAAGTACAAAAGCAATTTTTACAATTAGATTAACAAGGACCTTAGAAAGAGTACATAACCAAAAATCCCCATGAGCCAAAGCCTTTCAGGCCAAATGGAAGGTGGAAAGAAAAAGGAAAGAAGCTTTAACTAAGTTTTCAATAAAAGCAGTATGTCAAACTGCAAATGGTTGAATTACATTACATGTACAAGTGAGTGCATTGTTTCCTAGAAAACCAGCATTTCAAAACACTGGGATATCTAGCTCTGGATTGGACAACCCCCTTTCCACCACAAGAAAATACTACACTGCCCAAAGGTACTACCTATTACAAAAGAAGATTATTAAGGAAGACCATTCCAGCTGTGGAGAGGTACTGAGCAGTATTACTGAATAAAACACAACAAAACCCCAAGCACTCACTCAGAGTCATTAGTTAACTTGCTGCTTGTTTACCACACACCTCACTCACAGCAACTTTCCAGGAAACTACTGGAAATAACATTCCATGCAGCAGAATACTTCAAAGCAGTTTAGACTGCCTTCTGTAATGGGAAACAATGTTCTACTTTCAAGCAGAGCTTTAGGCAAACTAAAAATAAAATAGAAACTAAAAATAAGAACATTCCCCTTTACCCTTCCCTTGGTTTGCATGCCAGTTCCAGTCATTTTCAAAACATGCCATAGCACAAAAGGTGAAACACAGAACTGTACAGGTGCTACCACCACTAAATACATTCTGAAGGTGTTCACTACAGTGAACAATCCAAATTCTGGGTTCGTGGATTCCAGGGCCTTTATATTTAATCAAGTGCTTCTAACCTTATGTTCCATACAAACTTTGGGGTGAGACCAAAAGCAGAAAACCTTAAAATAACTTCAAGTAATTTAATTTTTTGCCATGTTAAGAAGGCCAATAGTAAGGCATTACAAATCTAAAGTTACATTGAATAAACATGTAGTGAACTTAGCTTGACTGATAAAAAACCAAAAATCAAACAAACCTGAAATGTGAGGAGTACATATCACTAGGCCCCAAAAAATGCAGATTTTTGTCTTCTATATACAGTTTGAAATAAAGGTCTTGCTTTCCAAATTCCAGACACCCCTTGAATGTGAGGCTATAGAAGAATTCAGAAGACACAGCAATATCACACCAAGAACACTCTGAACAACAAGTGTGAAAACTACCACCACAGGCTTGATATCGAGTTCCCCACGGACTTTTAGCAGGTGTTATCATATTGCACACCCTTAAGATCAGGCTTGCTGCCAGTAATTTCAGCAAGAGTAAATTTTAGAGCTGTATTTATGAACAAGAGTTCATCACAACAGAATTGTAACCTACCAGTTTTACCGAGACTTTGCCAACTGGGAAGCACAATGACGACCCAAGTGCATCTCACCTATAGTACACTAGCACTGCCCAATTAGGTATAATACATGCAGTTCATCCTAACTGAAACAACCCCCCCATATGACACTGATTTCAGTGAAGTATTTAATTTCATAAAAATATGCTAAAATTGCACAGAAATTTTTGCCCTAAAAGCTTAATTCCTTATGTGTCTTATGCAATCATGATCCTTTTCAAAGTTAGAACACCACAGAGATGAAAACCAGAGAAAAACCTTAAGACAAAAATGTGCCATGCTGTAAAGGTAGTGCTGTCAAGATGTGAACAGCAGTGAAAGCTGCTATGGCCACTGCCACTTTTTAAACTTATCTAGGTTGGCTTTCTTCATTTTTGACTCAGGTGGAACATTAAAACAAAAATAAAGATAGCCCAAACAGTTACTTTGCAGTGATTTGCAGGAAAACATGCTTCTAGCTGCAATCTCAGCAGTTCTACCAGCTGTAAACATGACAACACTCCACAAATACAGAATATATTCTTGCAGAAGGGCTGAGCTGAAGATAAATAGCTCACCTGCAGGCAAACCAGGACTGCATTCAGATTCCCTCATTCAGGAAAACCACTATTAACACCTCCTTCCCACTTCAATCTCTAGATAAAGCACCTGTGTATTCCTTTTGGGAAAACTTACTTAAATCACTAGAACTGTGCAATAGCTGACTGACCTTCGTGGAATGAAACTCCACATTAAGATTTTGAGATCAATTCAACAGGAGAAATAGGAATTTCTGTGGAATCTTCATTCCTGCTCTAGTACCATGTGGGTCACTTCAAATGCAGGCTGCTCAGACCTCTGAAGTCTCATGTGTTGTAACATAAACAAGCTGAAGAGCTTCTGAAACACAAACTCCTAAGTTTCATTACCTGTAGGTAAGAAAACCAACAGCTTTGGATAAGCACTTCAAAAACCCGCAAAAACTTCGAGACAGGACTAGCCAGAAAGAAACATTTCAGTGACTAGGACTACACTGTATCTCTTACAAGCTTTGTTTTCAATATGCTGAAAGTGACACGGCAAGATATCAACACTGTATCTCTCTATCCCTGGAGAAGCTTTATTCCACACAATATGCCAAGGCCACTTAAGAAGAAGAGTTCTTTGGATGCACTCTCCACGCTGCTCACTGGGAAGTCTAGCCCAGCGCCCAATCACTCTCTGGGGGAGGAACCCTTTCCTAACACCCAACCTAAACAAGCAGCAGGACTTGAGAAAAGCCCCAAATCTGCCCTCACAGGAAACCCTTCCAAATCTGATTTTCATGCCAAACACACTCAAGCACCCGTTGGAAAAGTCACCACTACACTGCCTGAGCTGATACAGATCCAGAATGTCCATCTCCTTCTCAGAACTATGAAGAAACAACAGTACGCAAAGCCTTAACTGTATTTTTCCATGGAAAAAGTTGTTGGGCTTTTTTTTAATGTAGCAAGATCTAGCTCTTTATTACATCTAAAACCAATTTGTGTATACAAACAAAGCTTTTGCCAACTTTTTTTTTTTTTTTTGACAGC
>VYZP01041209.1:180019-196649 GCA_013400635.1 Hypocryptadius cinnamomeus
GGAGCTGGCGCAGCTGAACTACAGCGGCTCCCACAAGGACCTCCTGGCGGGAAAGTGAGTTGCCGGCCGCCGCCGCCGCCGCCTCCCCGCGTTGGGGCGAGGGGTGCGAGCCGCCCGCGGGGTGAGGGTGCGCCGTGCGCTGGGAGGGTGGGTCGTGCCCAGCGGCCGCGTTTCTTCGAATAAAAAGGAGACAGAAAGGTTTCGCTTCATGGTTGTGTAGTTTTTTCATTCACGGGCTCCCGCGTGTCCGCTCGGCTGCTGCCCCTGGGTGTGCCCCAGCGACAGGCCGGGGAGTTTTCCTCTGCTGCCGTGGATGTACCAGCGACTCTCTTGTGCTTATTAAGAATTATTGCCGTTTGCATTCGGTGCGTGTTTTGGACGGCAGCCCTTAGGGGCTGAGCCTCTCGTGGCGCGATGTGGCACATAGGTTTTACTACAGTCAGATGCGGATCTGTCACCTGGAATTCCGTCCAGTTGCTTGTGTTCTAGGGGGGCTGCGGATTTAGGATTTTGCCCTTTTAGGATTTTCGTGTAAAACCGTGGAAATTTTCCCCTCAAAATGTGGCTTCCACGCGGATGTAGTACTTCATCAGTGTCACACACACTGAGGCAAAGTTTCATTAGCTTGCTGAAACAATAAAAGAGAACTTGCTATTTTTTGCAGGAATAAACACTTGAAAACACATGGAGTACACCTGTGTTGCTGTCAAGTGGCTGTAAGGTGATATTTAGCACAACGCTATTTCTCAGTGACATTGAATGTGGCATTTTGAATGTTTGACTACCTTGATTAATCTGAATCTATGAGCAATGCAGTTTTCATTACTTTTTCTATATGCTGTCCTGGGCATTTATTATTATTATTATTTTAAACTTCCAAAATTGCACATATGTTCTTAGATAAAAAAATGATTGAGCTCTGTTATCTGAGAATCTAGTCCTGGGATTTAAGAAGAGCCAGGTACCAACTCTAGGTGGATGTTTATGACACTTGGGAATAAACTGGAGAATTGCCACCTCAAGGTATAGAAAATATGAGCAAAAATAGGGCTCTGACATAGAAAGTACGCAGAGAGGCAGAAGTTCTTCATGAAAAAATGTGTGATTTTTAACCTTTTTAAAATTTATTTATGGGCAGGTACCGTCAAATATTGGAAAAAGCCATTCAGCTGTCGGGTGTGGAACAGCTTGAAGCTCTCAAAGCTTTTGTAGAAGCAAGTAAGTGCATAAGTGGTGTAAGTGGTTGTACAGTGAGTGAAGGCCAGAGGTCTGAGGGGTTGTGTATTTGTTAGCTCTGCATGAGACTGTGTAAATGCAATATATTTTTGTCCTGTTGGAGCTCAGACACAACAGGAAGAGGAACCCTCATCACCACATTCAGAAGTGAAGAGGGAATAGATTTGTAAGCTTTGTGGTTATTACACCTTTCCAACCTGTCAGCAGTGGAAGGTGAAAACAAAGCTGTCTCTGTTGAGTGCTGAAGTTGGTACTGGATGCCAAGTGGTATTTAAACTGACAGCCCCCTTCTTTACCCATTCTTAAAACTGCCAAGAAATTGTTAGGGTTGTTGTGGTTTTTTTGTTTGTTTGGTGGTTTTTTTTGGTTTTTTGTTTTTTGTGTTGTACTGGGTGTTTGGAACATCTCTGTAAATTATATCGGCTATAATGTTTTTAAAGTTGAGAATAAGCTTAGTGAGATTTAGCCCAAACAGTTACTTTGTCTAAGATATTTCAGCAACTGAGAACTATAAATCAAGGTGAAAAATTCATTTATCTATCAGGGGTTAGAACTCTGGTGACCTCTAGTGTAAATAGTTTCTGAAATAATAGAAAAACCCACCTTTATAAAAAGAGAAAAAAAAAACCCCTTCACTTGCATGGTTTTTAAAATTTAAATATTCAAATTTAATGTAAAAGCAAATTATCACCTGTAGTGAAGGCACTGAAAAATATTGCATCCTTCTGTGCTTTTCTTCTGTGCATCTGTGAACCAGTGGTGAATGAGAATGTCAGTCTGGTGATCTCACGGCAGCTGCTGACAGATTTCTGTACACATCTTCCAAGTCTCCCTGACAGCACAGCCAAAGAAATTTACCACTTCACCTTGGAAAAGATACAGCCCAGAGTTATTTCATTTGAAGAACAGGTGAGAGATCAATGGTGAGACATGTTTTGGCTTGTGGGTTTGGCTTTAGTTTTTCCCCTCCTTATCTGCTGACTATTTCAAGCCTTTCAAAAAGCTGCTCAAAACAGATATTTCTACTTAGAGTCCAGTTTTTCAGTCCTGGACATGGAAAACCTCTCTGCTGCAGAGAGCACTTAGGACTGTGCAAAGATTACAGACTGTTACTGTCACTTCATGATGATGATGGACATGTAATTCCTCTGCTTCCAGTAATTGGCTTGTTACAGTGAAAAGGTCCTTGAGCTGCTGGAGGTGTCTGGAGAGACAGGCTGCTACTCACTGTATTATTGCCTTTTACCCAAGGAGTAGAACAGACAGGTGGTGTGAAGAGCATGCACCTTGAAAAATAGCTTTTGTTTCAAAACAAATAAATTTTCTCTTTGTGTTTATTTTAGCCATAGTCATTTTACCAGGAAAGAATATTTTCTTGAAATCCAGTTCTGCTTAACTACTGAATATGCTGCTCTGCTTTTTCAGTTCAGTTCTGTGTTTTGTTGTACAAATGCACAGTATCATCTTAGAGAAGTTGTTCATATAAAAAGCCCTTAGGATCTAGTATTGGAGTAGAAAGTCAAGGCAGTTTCTGCCATGATTTTTATTTGCTTCTCTTTATCTTTTTTTAAGCAGCTTTTACTCTGAGCTAAACAGTCTTGCATGTATGTCATCATGATTATGCATAAATTAAATCCAATACATCAGATGATTTATTTTTTTTTACCCACACTTCCAGTTAAAAAAGGTTGTAAGCACTGATACTTTACCTGCTGACAGCTGCTCTCCAAAGCAGAAGTCTCTTCATTAAGATCTAATCACAGATCACCTCATTCCTACCTCACAGGCATGATATGAGATGTAACTGCAAGAAATGACTTGTGACTCTTGGTGTTCCAGTTCTTGAAAGATTTGTTTCATCTTTTTTAAAACTTTATAAATGATGGCTACATTTGCTGTTGATTTTATTGTCCTTCAGGTGGCTTCAATAAGGCAACATCTTGCATCAATCTATGAGAAAGAAGAAGACTGGAGAAATGCAGCACAGGTGTTGGTGGGGATCCCTTTGGAAACGGGGCAAAAGTATGTTGCACCCAGTTCTGTTGTGTTAGCTGTACCTGCTCTCTCTGTACTGAACTAGACCAGCAAGTGAGAATTTTGGGGTTTGCTGCACCGGAAGTTACCCACTATTAATTTTTCTTGTTGATAAACAAGTATTTTTAATAGTATTTTGCAGAATTGTTTCTAAGGTAATTGAAAGGTCCTTGGAAGGTGGCAGTTGTTCAATGTGTCCACCTTCTCAGTTCAAAATGAAGACATAGTTTGTAACTGGATTTGGATATTAATAAATGCAGTTGGGGGTTCTTTTGTGTGCTTGTGTGGTGGGGTTTTAGTTTGGTTTGTTTGGGTTTTTTAGGTGTAGAACCCTTGCAGTTAGTTTTCTCTGGAAGTCCTTTCCCCTTTGACATTGTGCACATAGGAGGAATTGCTGTAGGTTTTACCTATTTAGCACCTATTTGTTGGACTGCAAGGTTGATTCTTAACTCAAGTGGCTCACCACTGGTGGCAAACTTCCAGTCCACAAAAAACAGATTATGAGAGTGTACATTTGTGTCTTGGTGGGCAGCATTATTTCTACTGGTGTTTGCAGGAGCCAGTTCTGTATTGGCATTCATCTCAAATTGCCTTACTCTGCACAGAAGGCACTAATTTTGCAGTAGGGAAGAAGAAAGCAGGGTAAAGCAAATGATGCCAAGTGCTTAAGAATCATAACAAATGTTAAAGCAGCTAAGAACAAAGGTAGTTCTGGAGCAACTCTGAGCACTTGCTTTTTTCTTTCCTCTACAGGCAGTACAATGTAGATTACAAACTTGAGACCTACCTGAAAATTGCCAGGCTGTATCTGGAGGATGATGACCCAGTTCAAGCAGAAGCTTACATCAATCGAGCTTCCCTGCTTCAGAATGAATCAACTAATGAGCAGCTCCAGATCCATTATAAGGTTGTCTAACCTGCTTTATTGCTTTCTCTTTCTAAAGGGAGACAATTCCACATTAAGATGTTTTAATGCAGTGCCACTAAAACTTTCATCATGAGAAAAGAGACAAAGGGAAAAGCCATATGGTTTTGGGAGCCTGAGAGACACATCTTAGCAGTTATTAAACAAGTCATTCCTTACCATTTGGAGATAAGTCTATAATGGTTCCTTAAATGCCAGCTTTACTGATAGAAAAGAAAAACTAGGCTAAAAAAGCATCTGAAATATTGTTGCAAATATTGCCTCCACCTTTGTAAATCTAAGCAAGGGAAGAATTGCATCCAGTATTAGAGACTGTAGTAGTCCTCCCACCCCCCAGTAATTAAATAAGTTCCATACATAAAAGTAACTTAAAGTCTTAAGTAGTAAATTAACTTCTGACATTCCTGCTTTTTTGTGGGTTTATTGTGTACATAGTTCATACACAAATTTCTCAAACCATTTTAATAACTGACAAGCAGTGATGACTACAGTGTGACAGAATTGGTCAGGTGTGGTGGTGTTTAAAATTCTGTGACACAAAGCAGCTGTGCCACAAGCTCAGCATCTGGTGGTTTTTGTTTGTTGGATTTCCCTTCTCTTTTTTCCTTATCCCATATTACATTTTGAAGTGTGCACTCAGTTGAAAGTGTAAATATTTTCTGTGAATCTTAGAAGAGCCCAAAGGAAGGAAGAAATATCAGGTGGTGTTCCTGTGCTGAAAGGGAAAAGCAAATACTTGAAACATAAATTGCTGTCAGTGCCAGTAGTGAAGGGGCAACTCGCACAAGTACAGTATCAGCTGTACAATATTTCAATTACTTATGCTCCATACTTGGCTTTTCGACATTTGCAGTGTTTAACATGTGAGCAGTGGTGGGAAATGTCCTTTCAATTGATTTCCCTGATACTTCAGCAAGGACTTGTCAAGTCAAGCTAATTCTTTGAAGACACACATTTCCCTAGGAAGCAGAAGAGCAGTATTTATGGGAGCTGTCACTTGACGGTGTGCAATTTTTACACACTTGTATTATGCAGCCACCTCTGCTGCTTTTCTTTTCCTGAGCTATCCTTCCTTCCTAGGTTTGCTATGCTCGAGTACTCGACTACAGAAGGAAGTTCATTGAGGCTGCCCAGAGGTACAACGAGCTGTCCTACAAGAGCATAGTCCACGAGACTGAGCGGCTGGAGGCACTGAAACACGCACTGCATTGTACTATTTTGGCATCAGCAGGTAAAATACACCTTACATTTTTGTGTAAAAGGTGTTTTTCCTGAAGCAAGTCAGCTTGTGTGTTACTTGTATGGCTAAGATTTGGTGAGGAATCCAAAGCTGTGAGCATGATGTCAGAATTACGTGTTGGCAGACTGTTAGCTCAGAGTTGGATTAGTTCAGTGTCTTTGCCTTTGAACTGAACACAACCAAATTCCTTCTTCAGTAGAGCTTTGTTGGCTGTTATTTGCATACATTGGGGAAAAAAGGTAACTTCCTGCTGTTTACCTCTAAGTATGCAGTGTTTCGGTGGTCAGTTATGAGGATTCCTCTTGACTTTCCTAGGACAACAGCGTTCCCGCATGCTAGCTACTCTTTTCAAGGATGAGAGATGCCAGCAGCTTGCAGCCTATGGGATCTTGGAGAAAATGTATCTGGACAGAATTATCCGTGGAAATCAACTGCAAGAGTTTGCAGCTATGCTAATGCCTCACCAGAAAGCGACTACAGCTGATGGTACACACTTCTCTAAAACCTTGTAATGCTAGGTGTTCATCCATGGGAGTTAGACTTCCCAAATCAGCCAAGAAGTGTCATGGAAAACAATTTATTACTGCTTATATCATCTTTTAAGAAATATTTTTCAGCATGTATGGTTAGATAGTAAAGCTTCTTAGATATAGTTAATCTTTCTGATATGCCATTAATGTTTTGAAATACTCATCTGGAAGATAACTTGTCACGTTTTCTTTCCCTGTCCATGTACAGTCCTCTTCACTGACAACTTTCCAGTGTTTCTAACAGAGTCTCTGTCCTCCTGAGCTTCTCAGGCACTGTTGAGAGTAGGGTGCCTAGAAACCTGTGACCTGCATGCAGGCCATAAATGGTCTGTACTGATGATACGTTTTTTGGAACTGTTTCCTGACTTGACAGGAAGGTGGCATAGTGAGGGGATGGTTTGGACCTCACACACGTCTCCACTGACATGACACTAAGTCCTTAACATCTGAAGAGTCAGAAAAAATGTCAAGTAATGACTTAACTGGTATCCTAAACACACTGGTCGCAGTTTTCTAGACTGGAAGAATATAAAAGTGGAAAAATACGTAAGCATGAAATACCTCTGAATCAGGAAAGTCTTCCTAGTGAAAAATAATTGTTGATTAAGGAAAAATAAGTAACCATGTACTTGCAGAAGTGAAAACTGGGTTAAAGGTACTTGCTAGCAGTACACTGCATTCCTTCCCTTGGTGACTTTGTTGTTTTTTTATAACCTGTACTGTTTGTCCTTAAAGAATGCAGGTTAGCTGGTGTTTAATAATGTATTTATCTTCAGCTAGAGGTTAAGGGGCAAATGAGTTTTATTGTTGAAAACTGTTCAGTCAAGGGGAGAGACATCAGATAAGGATTTATCACAAGCAGAGTAAGAGAGAGGTTAATTGTACCCCTAAGAGCCATAATGAACAATAAGAAAACCCCCAATGGTCTTTCCATTTGTCAAGCTAGGATCACAGGAGGTCAAACCCCCTCAATTCAGACAGTAAGTCTTGTAGCAAGGGCTCCACTTGCTTACTCTAGAAATTAATTAAAGGGTTTATCTGTTTTAAAATCAGCCATGTGCCATCCATTTGTTTCTGTCTGCTGTCTCTGTGCAGCTTAACAGGGATGCAAGGCAGATGCATCTGGACCTTCTGCACATGTAACACTTCAGAAAAAAAAAGAGGAGTGTTTTTTCATTTGCTCTACTGTATAAACCAGTCTTTCAATCTTACAGTAATGTTTTGGGTTTTTTTCCTCATCTAACCCTAAAGGTTCCAGTATTCTGGACAGAGCTGTTATTGAACACAACTTACTATCTGCAAGCAAACTTTACAACAACATTACCTTTGAAGAGCTTGGAGCATTACTAGAGATCCCTGCAGCCAAGGTATCCATTTCCTATCTTTTAATTTTTTTTTTAAACTAGGAGCATAAATAGCATGAGAAAATATCTGTGATAAATATTAGGAAAATTAGTTAAATATTAGGGAATAATTAAATATTCCATGTTACGAGGAAGGTTAAGTATCTAACACATCTGATGAGAATGGGAGTAGCACAATGTGGGAGTGCTGTCTGTAGGTTCCTTCCCCCGATGTGGGACCTGGTTAAAAACCCATAAGACTGTTAAGTCTGAATAATTTCTAACTTCTCTGAGACTGGACTAAGTTTCTGACATCTTTCCTTGTTATTCTAGGCAGAGAAGATCGCTTCTCAGATGATAACTGAGGGTCGCATGAACGGATTTATTGATCAGATTGATGGAATTGTTCACTTTGAGAGTAAGTGCAGCCACAGTATAATTTATTTTTTAGCACCTTTCAGAGTGAGCTTTTGAGGTGGTCCCTACCAGGATAAGGAAATTAAGTTTATTAATAATGCCTTCTGCCTGAAGTGAGCTTGCTCGTCCTGCTGTAGCCGGGAGGTGGCAGAGTTGGCCATAAAGAACAACATTGACACTTCACCCACTCCCTGCACAGGGCTTTGCATCCTCTTACCCACAGGGAAGAGTGAATTTATTCCATCAGTCTCCTTCTAGGAACATGTTTACCAGGAAGCTCTCTGTTCCTATCTGCTTCAATGCAGGAGTTAGCCTTGTAACCGGCAGCCAAAATAATTGCAGCTTTTGAGTACAGAAGTGATCCTGGTGTCACTGCAAGGAAGGCTTCCTCTGTGAGCTTGGTGAGGACAGTGGCAAAAGGAAAGGTTGCACTTGACAAGGCAAGGGAATTTGTAGGACTTACTTTGTTTAGTATTGGTTGTTTTTTCTTTTCTTTTCAGCTCGTGAAGCTTTGCCAACTTGGGACAAGCAGATTCAGTCCCTGTGTTTCCAGGTGAACAACCTTCTGGAGAAGATCAGTCAGACAGCCCCGGAGTGGACAGCGCAGGCCATGGAGGCCCAGATGGCTCAGTGACCGTGGCCCGCTGTCCCAGTGGAGGCATCACCTGCCTGCTGTGCCGGCAGGGGGAGCTGAGCAGGACTGGGAAACAAACGAAACACTGTCTTCACTTCCTTATCTTCTGCTTTCACTATGGCTTAGGACACGACTAGCTGATCCCATGTTTGGTGTGACAGGCTCCCAGTTCCCTGAGCTTAGATTGATGCTCTTGCTGCCTCTGCGTTGCACTCTGCTCTGTGGTTTGCATTTTAAAGAAGCTGTAATGTCTGCAGCAAGCTTTGGGTTTGGTTTATTTAATTTTATTTTTTTTCCCACTGTATTGCTATAGCTTTGTAGCCCATTACTTCCTATGGTGCGTGTTCTGCTGTGAAAATAGAAGCACCATGTTTCTTTTAGTTGTAATTATTCTAATAAAGGCTGAGATAAGCCACTTGGTTTAAGTGTTGTAAGGACCTGTGGTTTGGGGTTTTTTGGTTTTGTTTTCATATTTTTCTTAAACAGTAACTTGAAATAAAACAGATTTTTGTTAATTGCATTTTCAGCTCCTGAAAATGTTAAATGAAAACCTTTTTATTTTTCTTTCTTTGCTTATGAAATGCAAGTCAAGGTGTCATGTGATAAGCAGGACTAACTTGAAATGCTTATGCACAGCAATGAAGTATGAAAGTGCCCCTTCTGGTGTTTATCAGTCTGGAGTTCCTTGTGCTTTGCCAGATACACACATTTAAAACCTCGACAAATATTTGAGTCTTCAGAGGCTTCTATGCTTGGTTATTTCCAGTCTGTTGCAAATTCCATCCGCTCAATTATCCACTCAGTTGCATATCTACCTCCATACCCTGGATCCATCATGTTTTTCAGTTCTTTAACGGCTTAGAGAGATAAAACCAAGTTGGCTGACGAGGCAAACATCCCTGAAGAGAGGAATTCATAAGTTTCAGGTTGTCAAGCACAGCAGAAACTAATTGCTATTAATTCAAGATCTTTAAGCAGGAACGAGCAGCATGCACACTTGCTATACTTACACTTGTCGTTGTACAGAAGTGCCTCATTTTGAGGTGTGTTGACACTACTACTCAGTAATAAACTGGTGAGTATAGACCCAATTATGGTGTTCTTTGCTGTGCAAGTGCTGCACATCTTTGTACAACAGCATCATAAAAGTAAGAGCAGAGTGATGACATAAATGGTGAGCATAGACTGAAGGGTATTTTGACCACCAATTTCCAAGGGAAATTACTTGTAATGTGTTCAAAGTGGTACTGGCTGAGAATTTTCTCTCTCTTCAAGAGAAATGCTGACACAGTTGCTATTTGTTTGGAGCCTGTTTTTCTTTTTGCTTGTGCTCTGACTTCTGCACAGAGCTCTTCTCCTGGAGCATGCCCTTTGCAGATGGAGGTGTGCCATGTATGCCATTCATATGCATTCCCATTTAGGTTTTTTGCTGCTTCAGTCTGGTACTTAAAGGAGAATCCGGTCCTAAAATGCCATACCAGTGTGTGTTCACAGCTGTTTTGTGGACCTTTCCACCCTGTGGGCCAGGACTGACTTCTGGAAAGCAGTAAATTGTTCTACTGAACCATTTCTGAAAGGACAGACCTGAAGTGGCCAACTCAAGCCTCAAATGCAAGATGACCTTTGCTGATGCATGTTTCAAGCCACAGACTGATTTATCTGATGGCCCTGACATAGCCCAGGTATAGCCTGGGAGTGCTGTGGTGAGCCAGGGACAGGTGAGGGAAGCAGAGCCACTTCCAGCAAGGATGAACAAACAAGGGACAGAACTTGTAGCCTTGACACATGCAGCATTTGGGGTATGTCATGAAACAGAAATAATATGGAAAGAGTGTAATTTTCACATCAGCAGGGAAGAGCTAATTTATTGAAGTACAGTTACCTGCAGATACTGCTGTAATCCATTGCCCAGCCCACGCTAGAGGCATTACAGAAACCTGTAAAGGGAATGGCTTGGAACACCTGGTCCAATATGTTACATATATGCAAAGAGCTTGAAGAGTGGAGAAAGTATGCTCAGTGGTATCCACCCAGCAGAGATATAGGTACATGATATACAACCTGGACATGGAAGTGTTAATGAACATTTTGTCACAAAAATCCAAATAGGAACATAAATGGGAGGGGCTATACACTGTCTTACTTTGTTCTTATCCTGCAGTTAACAGTTTTAGGTAAGGGAAACTAGATCCACCATTCTCACATTAGATGAGTAGTTAAATGATCTACCACCTGACCAACAAATGACTTTTGAGAATCCTCCATGATTTTATATAGATAATCATTACCACTCCACAGCAATCTTGTTGGCCTTAATTCTATTAAGTTTATTACTTGTGAGGGCAGTGGTTCAATACCTTGAAAGTTTTATTTCTTTTTCTTTAAAGTAAATCAGCAGGTATGCTCAATTAAAACAGAGGGATGATGAGGAATACACATAGTGCTGGTGGCTACAGGCTGTGCCCTGGGTGGGGGGAGCGCCGGGAGCCCCCAGCAAGGGGCTGTGACCGTGCCAAGGAGGGACTGGTCACCCTGAGACACAGCAGGAGCTGATGAACGGTGAAAAGAGCCAGACTAAATATCACCACTGGAATGGGCACGCAGACTGTGAAAGTGTAAATGTGTGTGAAAGTATATATATTTATATATATATACTATATACACTGTGAAAGCACAATCCTTTGTTCAAGTTTGCTTGTTGGAAGCACAACTCCAGTTGTTATGGTGTTGCTGCACCGCTATTAAATTGCTTTGAGGATCCAGAAGAGTGGGACATTGCTATGGGAAACCTGGGGTCCAGCCAGTGGGGGATGGATACCTGTGTGAGCGTGGGAGCCAAGCGGGGCACCCACCGGGGGTCACTGGAGCCGCCGGTCGCAGCAGTGACAGCCCGGGGCGGTGGCAGTGTGGCTGCCAGAGCGGCTCCTGGGCGGTCAGACAGGGATGTTTGTGGATATTTCCTTACCAAACGCGTGTACGGAGCAGTGCCAACTCCCCGAGCCCATTCCCCGCCGCTGGCCCCGGATCCTCCCTGCTTCAGCCGGCTCCAAGGCCGGCAGCTCCCCGCTAGATGGAGAGCCAAGCACACGGGAGCCACATGGAGGCCCCAGCACTCGTGGGACAGCAGCACATTCCCGGCTTTATTCTGTGATTAAACTCTGCTCATCCGTGGCGAGCACAGGAGAACAAATGAATTGGCCTCTGGGCTCGGTGGACGTGTGAGCCTTTAGCTGCATTCAGAGCAAAGCTTGTTTCCACACGCAGGGCTGAGGTTGTACTTCTTGACTTCAACTAACTGTCCCCTGGTACCAGAAAGTTTTCCCTTCACCCGAACTTAAAATGACAAAAAGAGAACTTTGCTCAGAGCAAGGGAGTAAAAATTACCACAGGGCCTCGCAGGATGATCAAAACATTACATAATATGTTTTTAAGTATAATGTGGGACTGAATTTGGGATTAATGAGATCTTGGTATTATAACAATTAAAAGAAATCTTAGTATAATGAGCTACATTTATCTAGAAATGTTTCATTTTCTTTCTATGAAGAAACCTGAAAACAATGTAAGTAATCTGTTAGGGGGACAACATCCATGCAAATCCATTTCCTTTTTTTTGTTTAAGGCTTAGGGACTTCACTTTACAGATGATAAATGACTTCTCTATAAAATGATGTTTTTATTCTTTGTGGTAGTCACTATTCTAGCATTGTTATTCATTGCATAAAATAAACAGAAGCAAAGTAAAGGAGTTTAGCAGACTAAGAACATCAGACTGAAAAGTATGGGGTCAGCCTAGGTTCATAGTGAGTGCACATCATTCATTCTGTTGCAACAGTGTAAACTTGAAATTATGACTTCTGAGGGAAGGGATGCCACCCAGAGGCACCTTGACAGGCTTCAGAGGGGCTGTGTGAGCTGTGCACCTCAACTTCAACAGGGCCCAGGGCAAGATCCTGCAGGGGGGCTGAGGCAATCCTGAGCACAAATACAGCCTGGGCAGAGAATGCACTGAGAGCAGCCCTGAGGACAAGGATTTGGGGATGCTCATGGATAAGCAGCTTAATATGACCTGGCAATGTGTGCCCACAGCCCAGAAAGCCAAACGTGTCCTGGGCTGCATCCAGAGCAGTGTGGGCAGCAGGGAGAGGAGGGGATTCTGCTCCACTCTGGTGAGACCCCACTCAGAATGCTGTGTCCAGTCCTGGGGTACCCCAGGGCTAATGGCTCTAAATTGAAAGAAAGCAGGCTTAGATTAGATATCAGGAAGAAATTCCCTACTGTGAGGGTGGTGAGGCACTGGCACAGGTTGCCCAGAGAGGTTGTGGATGTCCCATCCCTAGAAATGTTCAAGGCCAGCTTGGAAGGGGCTTTGAGCAGCCTGTTCTAGGGGCAGGAGTTCCTGCCCATGGCAGGGGGGGGTGGAACTCGATCAGTTACCGATTGCAATTGGTATCTTTTCACAGCATAGCATGTGTGGATTGTCTGGGGCAAGGATTGAGGAAAACATGTGTTAACAGTTACCTCACAGCTTTGGGTGAATCCCAGCACAATTATATTTTTGTTGGCTTTCAAATGCTGCAATCATCGTTGTAACTTCCATATTTCAGGGTATGTAATGCTTCCATTATTACCTGTATGATGCTCTGTTTCTGGGTACAAAACACTTCCCAGCTGCTGTGACCTTGCTTTCAAAACAGGCACTGTTGTTGCACACCTGATCACCATTAAAGCCTCATGAAACAATTGGCACTGATTGTGTCAGAGGGTTTTTAAGAACCAGGAAGGCCAGCACCTCCTTTCTCCAGCATGGTCTGTCTAGCTGGTCTCTACTAAGTATAAAGAGTCCCAAGGAACTGCACTGACTATAAAATTAGAGGAAAATAGTAAGGTATGTGAAGTATTTTGTAACTATTTCACATGGTCAAAGTCCATGACCAGCTATAATCTGTTCTGAGGAATGGGCAATAGTCACTTTCTCCAGTTTCTACTGCCTTGCCTTGTACATTTGTGTTGGATGTGGCATTTTGCTGTGACTCCACATAGCTCGTGGCATTATAGACAGCATTATGAGTAGGTTTGTGCCCTTTGAATTAGCATACTTATTATCTGAAAATAGATAATTGTCGTGATGCATTTCTACTTTTCAGTAATGGATAAAACTAGAGAGGAGTAGTCAGAGAATCTTTCAAATTCTCATAGTCTTTGTAAGATGTCTTGTTACTTGAATGTGCTCCCAGCCTGTGCTATTTCCATTGTTGTCATCCTTTTGAAGGGCTGGAAATCCAGATCTGCCTTTGTAAGCCTCCTTTTCCAGCAGCTGTCAATAGCTTTGATCTCTGGGGTTTTTCTAGTGGAGCTCAATACCTGTTCCCCTAACCTGAGGGCATCTTCTCTGATCAGACGCTTTTTCCTTCCATGCAGAATAAAGATTACCAGCCAGGGGAGGATTAGCAGAGAGGGCAAGATTATGAATTCCCTGGAGGCTGTTGGGGAATTCAGGATGCACACTCAGCCAGTGGGGCTAATACAGTATGCATGACCTAGGAAGGTGGATTTGTACTGTAGGGGTAACTGAAGACCCAAGACAGGGTCATAAGGATTTTTTGCTGTCACTTGCAGAAGTTGCTGCAACTTTCACAGTGAAAAAATATCTATTCCAGATTTACATTGAATTTTTGCATGTGATTTTTAGCTGGAATTTGCCTTTGTGTTGTAAGTGCTGTTTCTCCTCTTTGTGGCAGATGTGAAGAGATAAACAGATGGGAGTTGATCACTGGACTAGGAGTTCCCATTAGTTTAGGGCTCATCCACAGGCTGGCTATTCTGTCTGCATTCCCAGGGAAAATATGTCAAAATGGAAATGTGACTCACTCAATAAAGAACTACAGGATGGGAATGTATTAGTGCAGGTCAATGGCTTAAAGGAGAACAGGTGCTGCCAAACAAGCTAAGTAGGATTGAAAAAAGTAGTTGTGCAGGGGACAAGAGGTACCCACCTTCACAAGTGCTTGTGATTTGCAAGAATTAGCTGTTCAGAGCTGACAGGATAAGAATTGACAAACTGATGTCACTCTAGCTGTTGATTAAGGAATCCTTATCAGCTGGGAGTTTTTGTTAGAGGCAGCCTCAATTCAGCATTCTGTTTGCAGTCTGCAAGTAAATAGCTGCTAGAATGATGTTTGTGGGTGCTGTGTTGCAGTGAAGGTAGACTGGTAAGGCAAGGCACTCTGGGTGGAGGGGAGTAATTAATGCAAAATAGAGCTTGGAATGGCTGCATGCAAATTAGACACAGGTGTGTCAGTATTTCATTGCTTTTTTGTGTTGTATATCGGTAATGGATTAAGCCACTAAGAGAAATAAGCCTGAAATATTTGTATGTGTTTTTAAAGCTATGTTAAAACATATGGACAATACAGTAAAGCATGGTCAGACTGATTTTAAAAAAGGTGAATTCTTTTTAGGGAGGCCCTGAGGCATTTAGGCTGTTGATTTCTCTCAGAAATCCCTGGAGTGGCTAACTATCCATTTTCTTCCATGCAAAACATATTCACAGAATTAGGGTAAGAGATGCAGTAACAAATGTGTAAAAAATGAAAACATGCAACTGTAATGAGAAAACAAAGCAGCAGTTCCTCAGAGCAGGAATTAAGCTCTGGAAATAACTGTCAAAGGGCAAGGGTAGGTTTCCACAGTTTTGCTGTTTTGAAATGGAGAATGGCTGCCTGGCTGGAAAGTGGCTTAGTCAGTTAATACTGGCTGAGTTTAGTCCAAAGGCAACAGTGCAATTTGACCTACAGGAGGTCAGACACCATGACCTAATGGTCTGTTCAAGCCTTAAGCTTTTTCGATCTGTGAAGTGATTTGAAGGTGAAAAGACTTGTACCTTACCCAATTCTGCACAGCAGCCATGCTGTAGTCTTTAATTGGTTTTATTCTGTGATGCTTGTATTTGAGGCAGAACTGCATCAGAAATTTATGGCCAGACAACAAAGCAATCAAATGCCTCAAATAATAACTGCACTAACTTCTGGGTCTGAGTGGAATGTTACATTCTATTTTCCAATAAGGTAATCAAATTTCATCTGACAGTTTGACTTTAACCAGTGAAATACATATTGAAATTCCTTGATCAGGAAGTGAGATGCTAGAGGATATATTGCCACATGTGAGGCACTCTGTTGTTGCTGTTGCTTGCCTTAGTCAAGCCAGGAAAACATTTTCCAGGGAATTATCAAACATGGGTGAAAAGCTGATAACAGCTGTGCCTTGCCTTCTAGTGACAGACATTGACATCAGGGCTGGTGAGTGACCCAGCTGGATCCTTGGGGAGAATCAAGGGGCAGGTGGGTGATTTTCAAATCAGACTGCCCTACCTTGCAGGTGGGTGGGCTGTTGTGAGCAGAGTGGTGGGGTTGTTCAGAAATGCCTTCTGCTGTCAGCTAGAGCCTGTGCATTTGGCTCTTCCTGAGTATGATTTATAGACTGATGCTGGCCATGAAATCCCATCAGCACACTGCCTCCTGGCATGAATGTGGACAGCCTTTGGGAGACAGATGGGCAGGAGACCTCTAAAGGACACAGATTGGATTATCAGTTGTAGTACTTCATCACACGCTGGACTCTTGCATAATTTTTAATTGAGAAAAGATGACTGACAATTCAATTACATGTCCTGTTGTGCAGGCATTCAATTTCATTGAAAGCCAGTTGTTCCTCTTCTCTCTGCCCAAGGACAGATCTGGTTTTACCCTGATCTCAGTTTTGTTGCCTTGTGACCATTAATCTCATTGCCAAGCTGTTGCATGCACCAGCCTGTGCAGAGGAATCCTGCTGGAATCCTACTGGAAGCTGCAGCTGCTAGGAAGAGGAGGTATGGCAGAAAACTCCCTTGTATCAAAGGGTTTCTTACAAACCCACCTGTGCTGACAGAAGGCATCGGGGATGTTTAGGTGTGTTTATGCATGTTGTGGGAGCTGGGAACAAAGCAATGTGCTCATTACTGATGACTTATTTTTGCTCAAGTGTCTTGGAGAGTGATACCAGCCAGCTGCTGCCTGCTCCTGAGGGTCTAAAGCAATTCTGGTAGTTAAGAGAAGATGGTTAAAGATGCTCCATGTGCTCCTCCAAGCTTGTTGTTTCCCACACTTGTAGAGCTGTCAGGCATTTTCTCCCATTGTTGACATTCTGCAATTGCTTCTGGCTGCTATCAGCATTGATTGTGATATTAGCTTGTACTAAAACAGCAGGGAATTGGTGCAAATGGGTGGCTTT
>VYZP01041210.1:6733-19623 GCA_013400635.1 Hypocryptadius cinnamomeus
CTGAAAATATCCAAATTTATCATTCCATGCACAGTCACCACAGTTCTTAGGCATCCTTGACCAATTACAAAGTACCTACCAGAAAAGGAGAGAGAGAGGATTCTTCTGATCTAATTCAGCTGTCTTAAAGTTAAGCATCTATTCTAGTCTTGTTCAGGATCAGAGGTCCCTGAAACAGACTTCCTAAAAAGGCTGACAGGCATCTTAGATTATCCATATAAATAATTATCTGGAGCTGCTCGTGGAGATGATATGGTTAATTTAGCTGGGACAGTTAACTTAAATAACTGGAGAATAAAGAAATGAATGAAACCCAGCTGAATATTTGACCTCTCTGTCTCTACTGAGTCAGTGAATGCAGGGTGTCCTCATCTTTCATCAGAGTGCAATAAATGGGGAACTACAGAGGCCAGTGCTGCAAGTTTGTCATTATCTATTGTAATCTTCTAGCTCACAGAATCAGTTCCTGTTTCCTCTTATAATCACAATTCAAATAAAAATGCAGGATTGATTCCTCACCAGGGGTATAGTTTCCTAATATGACAAGGCAAGAAAACAAACTCATCATATTCTTAGGAGCTTAGAAAAAGAAGAAACAAGCTATTGAATTTTGTGCATTTCACTTTGAAACAACAATGGAAAAAAGTTGGAAATCTGTCCAAAAGACCAATATAGTAGTCTAGACAGGAAATATTTAGGGCATGAACCAATATTTTGGCCCTTGATAAAGTAAAAAATCTGAATTGTTGCTTTACTAAGTTCATTTAATGTGAATGATTTGGCAACTGTACCAGTTAGAGTAGCAACATTTAGCCTAATGTGAAATTGCAGATTCTTAAAGATGAAACATGAATTAGGTGTGAAGAAATGAGTTTGAGAAACTGTCTTTGACATTGCTGGAGCCAGGATTTCCCCAGTGAGTGGAAGCAATACCACATTCTTACAGAAGCATTATACATCTGCTTACACTCATTTTACGCAGGTGTGAACTGATTAGAGTTGGATTCATAAGCATTTTCTAGGAAAAAATGTACACTCAGCATTGCAGAATTGCTTTGTAAATTTGGATTCATCTTGTTAAGAAATAAGTTGTTGTTTCAATACTCTCAAATAAATCTCTTTGAAGCAATTTTCTGAGTTTCTTAGAAGTTTGAGATGCTTTTAAGAGCTAGAAGTTGAAACAAAACATTTGTTCTTCACAAAACAGAATGTCTTAACATATTTTAAATTAATCTCCCATTCTTTTGCTTTGTTATAAATCTCAAACCACCTGGGTTTTTCCAGAAGAAGAAGTTTATAGAGTTTGAAAACGACTACAAATCTCCTAAACATTTTTTTTTTTTTCCCCAAGAGTTACACCAGATATAAAGTATCAGAAATATCTGGCTTATAATAGAGATGTAACATTTCCCTAACTTTTTTTCTTTATTTTTATTTTATTACTGAATGAAGTTGCAGCTAGAAATACATAGATGCTTTTTTCTATCCATGGAACTGGAACAGAATGTGCAGAAAGTACTAAAAGAAACTTTTGAAAGTAGTTTAACTTAATGTCATGAGCACTATTATATATTGCTTATTTAGCATTTAATGTATCTTACTTACATAGGACCAAAATACATTCTCTGAGGAAAGGTCACAGTGAAAGAAGTTTTTAAATAGAGGTTTTGTAGTTAAAGATTAATTGGATATTGGCCAGAAAGTTCTAAGAAAACACTCCTGTGCATGTGCATACATCTGTGCAAATAACAGCCTTGCAGCAGCTACTGAAAGGTCTTGCTTGACTAAAGGCCCAGAAACCAGAAGGTGGGTCTGGTTTCCAAGGTGGCAGATGTGTAACCGTGGCACAGATGAGCTGTCCCTCGGCTGAGCCCTCCCCAGCACAGGATGTCCCTGGGTGGCTGCTGAGGCAGCAACCTCCGTCACATCAGATAGGAGAAGAGGACTCTCAGCACCTCCAACCCTTAAGCCCAAAACTTTCTATTAAGAGGGGAGTATTTCTCTTAAAACCATGGCAGATAATAGCAGCTCCATATCCATCGATACTCGATCTCGGCAGTAAAAGCGGCAGCAATTCGATCTCACTGTGGTGTGAGCGTGTGGTCGAGTTTCAGTTGTGGCATGTGAGCTGTGCCAGGGCCCAACATATGGTGCTGGGGCTGCTTTTGTGGAGCTGCAGGAGAAAAGATGATACTTGATCTGATCCTGAGTCTGCCAGGACAAAATTACCCTATCAAAATATTTTGAACAAATTTGAAGCAGCGCTATCAACTTGTACCAGTTGTGCACTTGGTGATGTGTGGCTTCAGCTCTTTCAGTTGATTTCTGGAAGCTGCAAAACCATCTTAATAGTCTTTGAGGGGCTATTTAATTATGTGGAAAAGCAAATTCTCTGATGCTGAGTTTCACGTGTAAAAACAGAGAATATGATGTTTTCATTGTAGAACTAGAAAATGAGAGAATACTCTTGATCTAGCTAATCTACGTTTTCAAAAAAGAAAAAAAATCAAATGAGGACTTCCCATTACTTATATATCCGAAGTGAGAAATTCAGACTTGAAACGTAGACCTCATTTCTTAAATTACATGACCTTCAAAACTGCATCAGATCTTCCAGAGATTAGGGAGGAATTTAGATTTGTTCTTGAGTCTATCTCCTTGTAGAGTTTAGGGAAAGGAACCAAATTAATATCTTCTTCTTTGCCTGCTGTATCTTCTTTTTGCTTTTATGCTTCAATAAGGACTGCAGAATGAAGCATGGAACTACACCTGCAGCCCAAGGATACAATCTCCTCTCCTGGGATTTCCAGACCAAGGAGAAATTTTGATTTCTTTTGTCTGACCCCTCAAACCCATTGAACTTTTGTTTAATTTCAAAACATTTCAATCAGTGCTCAATGGAGAATGGGAAATCATGTTGGATTTCAGATCTGGCATTCCTGAGAAACTCAGGGACAGATCATACCCAGGTAGAACAGGACGTTAGGGTAGGTGAAATATCTTCAGAACACATCTCTTTTAAAACAGCTCAAGTCATTAAAGGTTGTTTTATATTGTTTTCTAAACACACCTACTAATTTCCTTCACTCAGTTCTTTTGGTGTTTGGCTGTTTTATAAGAAAGCCCTTTTTAAGAGATGGAAAGGTCCATATAATCAGTTTCTGAAAGGGACATAGCTGTCAAACCTGTTAGCTACTGCTCATTTGTTTCCACTTCTTCCTCTTCTCCACCTTGTTTATTTAAATACTTTAATGAGCTTGATTTTAGGATCTACATATTTCCATGTGTGGCAGCAAGACAGAATTAATTCTCAGGTCATGCACTCAAGAGTCTGGACCACTGAGTATGGTAGTTAATGTCTCTGAAATCGAATCCCACTTTTGTTCTGTCAAGTCTTGCATGGCTGACAGCAACTCAGCAGTGACGAAAGGTCAATGTGGAAGTCAAAGACTTAAAAATTCTAAGTCTCATTTGTCTGGAAGCCATTGAAGTCTTATTTCATTCCCAATATTTAAAAATGAGAAAGCCTACTACAGAAACCTGCTTTAAAAAAGATCCATATTCATTCCCCTATAAAAAACCAATTCTGGGTTAAAACTGAAATAAATAAAAGGGCTCAAGTGATAAGTTAAAACTGACAGCCAAAAATTTTGTCACTGTGGGCAGACACACTGCCTTCTAGGATAATGCTCAATGGAATTCGGTCAGTGCTCAGTTGTCTATCCATGGTTTGAGGTAAAGTCCTTGGCTGTGGGTAATGTACACATTGTACTGCACTACTGGTGGCCTCTGCACTAGAGAAATAAACGTGCTGTATCTTGCCTGTTCTGTACTGCATTGACAGGAAATTACAGCACTCTTAGTTGTTGAATCCATTTTGTCAGTGAGTGTCTTTTGAGGTGGCGTGGAAGATCCTTTCATTCTCCTCTTTTTTGCCCTTTTGCTTGAGGAAAGATTGTGAGGTCAGAAAAATCTGAAAAAAAGAACATCCTATGACAGCTATGTGCAAGAAACAGATGTAAGAGACCCATAAATATGCAGAGAATGCCCCTCCCTAGGGCAATATTAGCTGTTTCGGGAGCAAACCTGAAACTAGACAATGTCCTAGTTTGCACCAGCAGGTATTCAGGGAGTTTTGGTAGGGTTTGGACTTTGTTCTTTAATCCTGATGATTTCTATAAGCTCAGTGGGAATCCACAGAGTTGAGGAGATATAAAAAGGGATGCACATGTTCCTTCTGCTGATTACCTTGGAAGATGTGTACGCACCTGAAGACAGGCACTGCACAGTGGTTGTTCCTGTAAGGTCTTTCATAACAGGTTTATTTTCTCTGCAGTATATGGAAGTTGGTTTGATTCCCAAGATCTCTTACAAAAGGCTTTGTCTACACACTCAGGTTTTTGGCAGAACGATGCACTTCTAACTAACTGGAAATAAACAAATAGATGGCCTTGTATTTTCCTGCTACCCACAGAATAATTATTGCACAGAATACTCAGACAAAATACATCCTTTCCCATTTTATTTTCATTTCTATTTCTTTCACACTATATTGTGAACCATGATGAAGACAAATAGTAGAATTCTGTGAAGTGTAAACAGCTGCACTCGAATCAGGATAATGTCACGGTGCATTTCAGTCACTTGTTCAGAAAAAATAGTAATGTTTCTTCCCTCCTCTTGTGGATGTTTAATTTGGAAATTATTTAATTTAATTATTATAAATGACCCTGTTAAATAAAGAACATCACCATGGTCCAAACAAATCATGACGGTATTATAGCTTCTTAATTAGAACAAATCACTGGTCTCAATTCAAAATGAATGTGAGTATCAAGAATCAAACAAGCTTTTATTCCTCACTCATCTTTACGTTTCAGAGCACATCTGGTCTAGTTTAAATGCATTTTCAGTGCTAAAAAGGGTGGAATCTCGTCAGTAAGGTCTTCAAGTTCCCAGCCTGTCTTTTGCTATCAGGCTCTGAGAAAGCCATGATCCTGTAATGAACTTCACAGGAGGAAAGTCCTACAGAGATGCTGCTAAAGGAATCATATGCAAGGGGCAGATGTGCACAGGGGGGCACCAAGATATTGCCAAAACAAGAACATGCTGTGTCTACTACTCTACTGTGCAATGAGGAGACCCTGCGGATCCTGCCCCAGTGCAGGGTTGAGAGTTGGACTCCACGATCCTGATGGGTCCTTTTCAACTCAGCATATTCCATGATTCTGCCATTGATTCCATGATTCTCTTTCATAGCTTGCTAGATTGGGCCTCAGTTGCTACAAGACTATAAAAAGCATGTACAAAGCAATTTGCTTCCAAACAGTTCAATGGAGAGGCATATGGATTGCCAGGAGAACACCTGAAGAAGATGGGATTTAATTTCATTTTTAATAGAGGACTGAGGCATAAGACTAGAAGGAAAATTAAGCCTCAAAAAGACTCTTTTAACAGATAAGATTTTAAGGTAGTGAAGAGATGCAACACAATTTTATGAATAGAGATTTTCAGGCATCTGGCAGGGGTGGGCAATGAAATGTTTTCTGGAAAGGGCAAGACTAATGTGCAATGAAGAAAATGTGAAAACAACATGACATAGAGTTAGACATGTTTTCTAAGGAGAATAAGACAATTACTCTACAAGTGAATACATTTGTACCTCCTGTAAAAAAAGAAAGAGTGTCAAAAAACTGAGGTAAAAGAGGCAGAGGTGTTCTACCTGAGAATGAACAGCAACACAGGGTACATTTTCAGGAGAAACAAAACCTAGAAATGAAAAAATAAACCAAACTCAGGAAGCTGATTAAATGTAAAATAAAGACAAAAGAAATAAAAATCAAACCTGCCACTTTTTTGGATGGGAAACTATCTGACACAAGGCATGTGTGTAGGAACAGCAAGGCTTGAAAGTTTGAGGATAGAGAGATCAGTAGATAAATATGTTCTTACATAGACCGAGAGACAAGTAGGCAGATGGAAGACCTCTGTTCTTTTATTTTCAATCACCAGCAATACTACTTCAATGGAGATCTTGTGGAGTCACTTTTTTCATGGGAAACTATATGCATGTGAAATGGAACAGATTAATTTAAATAAAAAGACATGCAAGATGTTTATTTAACTAAAATAGATGAAATGTGTCATTTTATTCCTCCTTCTGCTAGTACTGAAACATATGGACTTTCCTGAATAAAACCTCCCTCAGGGTAATCAAGGTCAGCTATAAGTCCTCATATAAATACACAAATGTTTACCACAAATCATTTCCCTCAAATATTTCAAACTAAATGATTCTTCCACTAGAAATATCCATTCATGTATTCCTAGTTTGATCTTAAACTTCAGTAGTGAAGACTTTATGGATGAAAGCAAGGCTTGATTAGTTAAATAGGAAAGAGGTACTATATCTATATCATATTCTGAGTAACTAGAAAAAATATTTTGTATAATATAAACAACAGGCAGGAAATATGCAGGACCACACACATGAATAAAATTAACAGGGTAATCCTTAATACTCTCCATGATATACTGTTGTTCTAGGCCACACAGCTTGATCACTTGACCTTTATAGGTGGCTCTGATCATCCAAAATCACTGACTACCTAGAGAGCTTAGTGCAACCAAGGAGGGAGGGTGAAAACAAAGCTATGCAAAGAATGCTGGTCCTGAATTGCTGCATTACTCATTCGGGGTTTGCATGTGCTTTTGCAGCCAAACTTAAATTAAGAGCCGAAGTTAAAGGCTCTATCCACTTCAGCATGAAGATTGAATTGTCTTTCAATGTTTCATTACTTTTTACAAACAGGTGAAAATTGGAAAGCCATCAGATACTGAGGAAAAAAAAATACCCAAATTCAAAATTGAGGAAGGGTCTTACATTTTCCTGTACATGAAATTCCAGTGAAAAATAGACTTTAAAAACTGTAATTAACAAAAATGCTATTTATCTACCACATCTTTAATTGTTATAGTGATGATCAAAGTTTCTCTTTCCCAGAGGATAAGGAGGATTTTAGGAAGCTTTGACAAGTACAGGACATTCAGTGGACCTCATTTGACTTAGCAAAGATTATGCATAAATTTATAGCTCTATTTACATTTCATTGCAGAGCTCTACAGTGTCTATAAATTCCAAATACATAGTGACAAACCCAAAAATTGTATGCACTACCTTCCTTATCTAGACAATCTCTATCAGTCCTTTTTAGGCAATTGAGGATAATATATATCAGATTTTATGACTTTTTTTTCCTTGTAGACTGACATACACTGGAGGTTATAATTTGAGCCAGAATTAGAAAATGCAAGCTCTATTAAAATCTTTAATTAATTATTTTCTTACTGGAATGCCTGGATCTTATTTTAAACAGTTTCCTTTCTGATATATTCCAGAAAAAAAAAATTGATCTCCTTTCAAATTACAGTCTCATTAATAGGTTCATTTACCTTAAACACTCAGTGGGCTCATGGTTGAGGAAGGAACCAATTACTGTCTGTGCTTTGCTTCTCAACATGGAAGCTGGAAAGGCCACACTGATCTCTTACTAACTCTTAGTTAAAAATGGATGAGCTTTCAGCCAGAGCTTTCAGATCCAAGGTCCTTGTAACGTGAAAAGCAGCTGAGTAGGCAGTTGTACTTGGATGATGTAGTGTGTGCAGCCCAGCCCACTCCATCTCCTCAAAGTCAGGCTCTGGAAACCTTTTGTAGCAGCTGATCCTAATCTGAAACACTCTCATATTCAGTGGCATTACATGGGAATGTAATATTCAGAGATACGGAGCCCAACATTCACCTTTACAACCTCTGCATGCTACAGCACAGAGATTATCCTGGCAAACACCTGAATAACAGGCAGAAAACTGTAGGATAGGCATGCCTGAAGGCAGTACATCATACCCATTGGAGAAGTTAGACCAGGCTGTACTAAATAAGGAGACATGGCAGAAAAGTCCATGCACTGGCCTGGAAACTGCAGGAGTTTCTTTGCCCTTTGTTGACCCTCCACGCTGTTCTTTTTCCTGGTAAGTAATGACACCTTCTTTTACAAATGCCACAGTCAATTGCCAAACCATCAAGCAGATCAATAGACTGTAACTCTCTGTGTCTTGCACAGATGTGCTCTCAACCATTTGCAATACATTGCTTGAATTGCATCACAGATAATAATCATCTGTTAACCATTCATAAACAGCATATGAAAATAATATAAAGCATGAGGGATTTTTAATAATAAACATAATATAAAGCAGAGCAAGGTCAAAATGCAACTGTATAGATATGTTGTTTTTTCCCATTTAGTGTACAGAGGTATTTCTGAAGCTGTCAGAATGCCAACCACCCTAAAATGAACCACCACCAGCAGCAATGTTTAAGCACCAATGGTTTAGAGGGTTGCTTTGATCCCATCAGTCTCTGTTATTTTGCTGTCCTAAAATTATCCCTCATCCTGAGCTTCGTTTAAGTAATTGGTTGAGGCTTATTGATTTCTTGACATAAACACTTTAATTTAGACACTGCTGATCCCAGCATATCACTTGTAAGACCCACTGAGATAAAGCTCACATATTGTACTAAACTGTGGGTTGAGTGCAGGCTTTGCTGTGGAGCAGTGGTTCAGAGCCAGTGCTGCCATGTATGTGGTGAACCACAAAGCTGAGCTGTGTTACTCTTGCCTTCTTTTCAGTGTGTGGTTCCACATGCAGGACATATTGGGGTTGGCCTGTGTGAGGAAGACTGGCAATGTGGAAAGAATGAAAAAACCCATCTTTATCCATGGTTTAAGATACATTCTGAAACCATTCCTAGGCATAACAGAGTCTAATCCAAAAGGGTATGGATATTATCAAGTAAAAAAGAAAGAGCATTTAAGAAGCATTAGAATCCTTAAATGCTTTACAATCGCTGCCCCCAGTCATTTAGGTCGAGTTGTGGGGACTTTTGACCTTAGCCCAAGGGGTGAGGTTCCCAGAGTAGTGGTACAGCACAGGGTCCCTGCTGCCTTTGCAGCCCTGGAGCTCAGATTGCCTGTGAGGCAGCAGTTGAGTCTCATACACTGACAGTTCCAGCCTTTCCTCAGACTTCCTGGAGGTACAGCACTACTTCATGGCAAGGTTAATCACTTTTCTGTCACTCAAGCGTTAAACAAGTTATTGGTCTAAAAAGCTCCCAGTCATAGGAAGAGAATCCCAGCATCCTTGCGGTTGGAAAAGACCTACAAAATCAGGAAGTCCAGCACTGACATGTCCACCATCAGACCATGTCTCTAAGCACCACATCTACAGGGCTTTTGAACACTTTAGAAAAGGTGAATCCAACACTTCCCCGAGTTCCAGTGCCTGACCACCCTTCCAGTGAAGACATTTTTCCTGATATCCGATCTAAATCACTTTGGAGCAACTTGAGGATTTTTCCTTTTCCCATGATGAGATATGTGAGGTCAGGAAGTAAAACAGGAATGCAGCTTCCTCCAGCAAAGCCTGTGCCAAAGTCAGGCTCTGTACTCAGTTCCTGTGTGTGTACAGCTCCCAGCTGTATCCATCAAGAGTCAAGTCACAAGTGTTGCCCAAATTATGGCCTTTTGACAGGGAAAGCAGATAACTGGGAAAGATACATGTTGTGCCTGAGCTGCTCCCAAAGGTCAGAATTGCATCAGCCCTCTGGTGGCTGCACAGAATAGGGGGGCACAGTTTAGGAGTGATGCCAGCGTGCCCCAGGAGCACATGCTCCCAAGCAGCACTGGCAGCACTGCAGGGGAAGCTGTGCAGTTCGAAACAGCAGCCCACGAAGGCATGCCCAGAGGCTGACAGTAAGTATTTGGAAGCACAGCTCTCAGGGAGAGCCCACAGTTTTGGGGCTGAAGTGTGGAAGAAAAAGTTTCCTTAAAGAAAATGTTTCCTTGAAGCAGAATCTCATTCCATTTCTGGAAAGCTGTGAATTCTCTAGGGAAGTTACAACTGTTTTGAGGAAGCAGGCAGGAAAAAAAGACACTAACAATAAAAAATTATGAAGTAACAAAAAACCAGATTATCAGTAGTGAAGAAATTCTTATGAAAGGTCATTTATTAGAGAGAGAGGAAAGGATTGAGATCAGAATAATGATCTTAACAAGATCCAGTCCAGGGTGGTACTTCTTAATGGAAAACTTCTGACAGATCACAAGGGGAAGCAGCCTGAAAACTCAGCTTTCCAAGGGCCCTCATGTGATTTTGATTTTAGACTATGAAAAGTGCTGAACCCAAATGGCAGGACATCTGCTCTGTAAAATCTATGAAAGTGTTTTCAATCTCCACTCATCTCTCATTTGCCATGAATTTCTTCAGAGTTTGTCACATTTCTTCTAATTTCTTCACCTCTATACTCATATATTCATGTTAATGTAAAGTTGTAAAAAAATGTTTCTTTTACTAGTAGTCTTAATTATTTACTAGATAAGTGCAAATTTTCGACCATCTCATATCCAGGTCAGCAGTGTTATGAAACAATGTCTAACGTTAACTTACACACAACATAATTCACATTTCTATGACAAAATTTGCTATGTCCTTAAATAACATACAGCAAAACAATATCTGCTGACTGGTGACCAGGCTGTTAAATTTTCATTATTTATTGCAGATCCAAAAGTGATGAAATGAAGGAGGCTTTCACATTAATTTCAGCATCCAACTTGTGTCTGAGCCCAGTCATATGCATCTGCACTCGTTATATGCTGCTGGTTTTGATGCTGGAGATGAAATATGCATATGCCAAAATTTGTAACAAAATTGTAAAGCATGCTGCCCATATGTTCTTAACTGTATGTAGAAGTTACTAGATGCATCTTTTATCAACTTTCTGATGGGCTCAACAGTTTTTATTTCATTGCATGATTGTAGTTGTGACTTTAACGAAAAAAAAACAGCATTAACCTTCACCTTTAGTATCTTTTGATGAGTTAACACTGAGTAACTGCAGCAATCCCTGGGCAGATCTGAGACTTCTACCAACAGGTGGTTTTGCTCTGCAGACCCCTGGCACTGGCACAGACCCTCTCTTTTGTTCCTGTCCTATCCCTCCCTACCAATACACCCTCTGCTTTAGTTACTTTGGGACCAGATACCTACAGAATTGACAATTTACAAAGGTGTCATTTAACAAGAAAAGCAACCAGTGTGTGTCTGTGAAGCCAACAGGTAGATATTTTTTGACTATTTGCAGTGGTGTAAATCAGTGATATGCCACTGGGTGAGTGGAGAAAGTGGGAATATAGGAAGCAGCACAAGAATCCAACCCAGTGCATCTGTAGCTGTGTTTGTGTGACAGCCAATGACTGCCAGCTATAAGGGACTGTAAATTTTGTGAGACAATCTAATTAAGGCCAAGCCTGAATAAAGTCCATGAAAAAAAAAAACCAGAACAAAAAAACCACTCACTGCCTCTCAACCCTCCCCCAGCTCCCCCAAACTGGGGGAGGGGAAAGGGAATGAAAAAGAACGGAGTGCTGTGACTTATTCTGAGCAATACCTTTCCAGAAGAGCAAAAGCAGCTTTTACAGCAGATATTGTGATTTTTTTGGAAAAATTGCAAGAGCATGTCTGCCTTGTAGTCAAATACACATAACACCTTGATAGGAAGGAATATGCCAGGACTTGCTTCGTACCTCAGGGAATTACTGTAAAATAAATGAAAAATGGCACTTTTGACACAGGGTGCTTGCAAACACCCATCAGAAATTGCACAGTAGCAATGATGAGATGGTGTAGCTCAGACAAATGTTTTGTGCAGTTTCAGTTCATGGTTTTTATATGTTGTCAACTTACTTTTCCTATGTATAATAATACATTTTTGCTGCCTAAAAATTTCAAACAGAAAATTAAAGAAAACACAAGGCTGTATTTACCAGATTTCTTGCATCAACCACAATCAAAGTGTTTTGCCTAATTTATTCTAAACAATCAACATATAAGAAAGCATCTGTTTACCAGCTGGGTTGGTAGCTGCCCAAGCTAATCAGAATGACCTCAGCTGGAACAGGCTGACCTCCATCAAGTTGAAGAATCGATTTCTCCTGTGCATACATATTCTGCAGTGGTTTTGAACTATAGCCTAGAAACTGATCTTCTGCCTTTTGCACCGTATTAGTTCCATACATTGTTTAGGAATGTTGCTATTTTTCCTACTTTCCAAACCTACACTTTTAGGCATAAAATAAATGGTCAATTTTCTTATTAGGAAAGTAATGTCCCTATAATATGTTCTTCTGTGAAGGGGAAAAAATAGCATCTAACTTTATCCTTTAGTTACTATTGCCACAGTATAGAAATCTTTTAACTATAGGAGTAAACGTGACACTAGGCAAGGTAGAGAGAAGATTTCACAGCATCTGCCTTGGGATTTATAACAGTAGTGTTTTGTTCTGTCAAACTGTTCTTTCAGTATGAGTAGAGGTCCACATTCCAGGTGTGTGTTATTTCCTCCTTGACACAGAAAAGAATGGAAATGAAAACAGGACAGTGCTCACCTTTGTACTAACATATAAATCCTTACTTACTTACACAGAGATAATAAATGGGAAAACAGTGACTAGTAAATTTAGAGTTTTAAATATGTCTAAGACTCTAACATCAGCTCCTATTCAGGCACCTTTTGCATAGTGGCTGCTTCTAAATGCTGATCCAATTGCTCACAGTTGTGAAAACTTTAGTCTTAAGGACAAGTTAGCACAGGGTCCTTTATCCTGAAAACATTGACCAACTATATTATTAGGTTCTGGTGACTGATTCAGTTATGAGTAACCTCATACCTCCCCTCTCTCTCACCACTGCACATTTGATTGTTTTGCAATGGTAAATGGCCTCAAAAGTTACAGTCACAGTTTCCATCCATATATGTGAAACATACAGGG
>VYZP01041213.1:8001-50113 GCA_013400635.1 Hypocryptadius cinnamomeus
TTTTCCCATGCAAAGGGAAATAGGCTGAAAAAATCAAGACCAGAAAGTCGAATAGCCATGCATGAGGTTAAGCTGGCAGGTACTACATCTCCAGAGGACGTGGCATTTTTTCTTGGTGCTGTTCCTGCTGAGCCTGGAGCTCGAGGGGCTGATCCTCAGCTCGTGTCAGCTCTGCCCAGCCCAGCACAGGTGCCAGCTGTCCTCCTTGCCCTCTGTCCCAGTGTCAGTGCTGAGGTGGCATGACCAGCAGCTGCATGGCATGACCAAACCCTGCCTCCAGCTGCAGAGCCACCGCCCTCCCTCGTCACAGCCGCCTCTCCCCGCCCCCAGGTGGCTCCAGGCTCCCGGCAATGCAGTGGGGTGCTGCGGTCCCCCAGCACGCAAGAATCCACTGCCAGACCCTTTGGAGAGCTCATCCCTGAGGGAGAGACGTCCCAAAAGCTGGCATGGCAAAGCAAGAGCTGGTTAAGGCAGCCTGCAGGGCTGTGGGAGCACCACCTCTGCCCCTGCTTGCCCAGGGTCCCTCTTTCAGGGGCCTCCCATGAGGAATGCAGTTATCACAGCCAGGATTTATGGCAGAAGGGGGCTGCAGTCCTCACCACCCCCCAGCAGCCCTGCACAGCCCTACATGCTCCACACGGTGCTGCAGACCCAAAGCTGCAATGTCTGTGCTGCAGGGCTGGGCACAGCAGCACCCTTGCTGCTACAGACGATTTTTAACCTGCCCAGCAGCAGAGAACCTTGCAACAGATGCTAAAATCCTGAATTCTCAGGTGAATGACACCTCCAGGATTGGGCTGTAGCTTCTTGGGCCCCCCCTACCGTGTGTTGGTTGCAGCCCCATGGGACAGTGGATTACATCTGGCTGTCTGTGAAGTGGGGACACAAAGCCACCGAGCTGGAAACACGACAGCTTGTCAGGAAATAAGCCCAGGACTTTTTTCCGGAGATGGAAGTTTGATGAGATCAGCTCACGAATTCATGTGAAGGCACAGAGCAACTTCTGCATTTTTTAGAGTCCTGGAAGATTAGAAGCTCCCATAAACTTTAATGAGATACTTCTGCAAAACCATTAGTAGAAGCTGTTGAAAAGCAAATTATAGCCATTTATGGGGACCCAAGAAACTCCAGCAGCTATTCACTCAACGAGAGCTGGCAAAGCAGCTTTCCTTTCAAATTTCATAGTCCCTTTTGTCAAGAACTTCCTCCATTCTCTTGTCAGGCTTTAATTAAATTTGTGCAGAATGGACTTATTTCTTCTCCCAATCCCCTGCTCCATGGACCAGCCTGGAGCTGGATCCAGCCAGGCATATCACCCACTGTGCTCCAGGTGCCACAACTCTCTGGGGAAAACCATGGTCCTGAACCAACCCAGGCCTCACCTGATGGATCTGAAATGTTGATGTAACTGGTGGCCTCCAGGAAGCTCAAATGATGGGCAATTGTATCTTTTAAAGCTAATTTGGAGAGACACTCGATCTGAGCAGAAGAGAGGTGGATATGGCTTTTGAATATATCAAATGGCTTTTAATGCCTTTAATGAAACCTGGGGAGAGGGTATATTTCTTGGCTGCTCAACTCTTCTTTTGTCTTTAAAATAAGACAAAATACATCTCAGCCTTCTCCAGATAAGAGAGCAACTCCAGCATGTCACCCTTCACCTTCAAGAGCTGTCTGCAGGGCTGAGTCATTAATGCAGCTAATTAGAGACTTCAAGCTGATTATGAGAATTGCAGTAAGTGGAGTTACAAAATCCCTGGGCCTGATACTCCTTAATACAAAAGCCACTTTACACTGACCCAGCCTTAAAATACCCTGGGAGGATGTAAAATGCTCTTAAAGCAAATGGGATCTCCATACGCATTTGGAGGGACTGGCACACATCACAGACCACCAGCAGACGAGGCTGATGGGGCTCTCAAAGGCCCCATCTTCCCCCAGGTGAAATGAAAGCATCTTTCTGGTCAGAGTCAGGTCTTTCACAACAAATAAAAACAAAACAAAATATATTCAGGCAACTACCTGAAGAGCTGACTGATATCGATTCAATAAAAGCAGAATAAAAATGTTGCTAAGTCCATTTGCAGGCTCCTCCAGGGGTGTATTAACCCTAACAAGCCAGTAAAACTCCCCTCAGTGTTGACTCTGACAAGCTTCCATCATTGAACACTCCCTAAACTTCAGACATATTTTGAACTGGATACAAACCTGAAAAGAAGAGCTCAATTTTTCTGTATTAGTAGTACTGAGAAAGGAAAGGATCTTTCTATATTGTTTTCAAATAACTCAAAGCAATAGATTGTCCACAGAACAACATTTGAAGCCGAAGTGCCAGGGATTCACTTGTGGCCTGGAAGTGACCATTTGGGCACAAGGTGCCAGTGCTTGGCCTTTTAAGAAGGAAGAACCCTCTTAAAAGAGAGAGGATCCCACCAGCCCCAGCAGCCCTTCCTCATGCCTCAGGATCTCCCAGAAGCTGCCAGTGGTGTGTCCCAGGGCAGAAGACTGCACACACGTGGCCATGATCTTTGCAGAGAAAGGAAGTGGCAAGGGAAACCTTATCTCTGGGCTAAGCACAGCTCCAAAAATATGACAGCAGTCATGAGACCCACGACCCCAGTCACCTGATGTAAGGTCACAGCTCTGGTGACATTTGGATTACAGCATCATCTATCACAGCTTTGAGTCAGCAAAGAAGTGCAGCCAATGGTTTACATTTCCCTGCCAGTAAAATAATGCAGGAAGTGTTTTGCTGGCAAGTGTGCATCATCCCATCCCAGCCTCCCTGAGCCTGTGGGGCAGCAAGAGGGGGAGGGAGAGAGCTGGGGTCTCTGAACACATGGGAATGACACCTCTACTCACTCTAGGCACCTCGAGGTCCTGGGTACCAGCATTGGTGTGGCACAGGAGCTTAGACAGAGGAGCCAAAACACTGCATTCCCTCCCACTCACTTCCCAGGGCAGATAAGCCCTGTCCTGTGCTGCTCAGAAGTAACCTGTGATAGGTAAAGGAACGTGAAAATCCAGCTAAACCAGTATGCCCAGCTGGCAGTATCGGGGACCTCAGCCCTGGTGGAAAGGCTGGGGGAAACTGGGACTCCATCTCCTTCACACCAGGTGTCCTGCCCTTTCCAGCACCAGCGCTTCGGGCAAAGGGAAAACTCCATGGCCACCTTTGCTTCATGGCAGATTAGAGATCTTAGGAAGGACTTTCCTCCTGCAGTGGGAGGTTTGGCTGGGGAACAGGTATGAGCTGTGGGATAACACAGTGCCAGCCCCATGCCCAGTGGGTTAGTGGAGGGATGGGATCAGCCTCATTCCCTCCATAAGCAGAGGGAGAGCTCCATAGAGCTTTATTGCTGCCAGGGCACTCAAAGGAAAAATTATGGTTAAGTAGGATGAAGAGCTGAGAATCAATCTGGTTCTGCATGGGGGGAAGAGATGTTTGTATATAAATAAACACAATTAGGTATGTGTATGAGCATTTTTCAATTTAAATAAAAACACATGTTTACGTGACTTAACAATCTCAAATTAAAACAAATAAAAAGATGAAAAGATGTCTTCATGTCCTGAAACCTTCTTGTTACCCTCACCTGCCCAAATATTTGATCCAGAAGAAATGCTGTTCTGGGAGAAAGAGTCATAGTAGGCCAAAGGACAGGCACAGTTGGATCTTGGAGCATTTTTGGATCATCTCCCAATCACAGCCAACACAAAAGAAGCACATTTATAGACCTTCCTGCAATCACTTTGGTGACCTGTGGTTTCTTATTTTCTCACATTCTTCCTTCGCTTTTCTTCCTAGGACTTCTATCTGCAGATATTTCCCACTCTAAACCTAATTTTTCCCTAACCACTGTCTTCTGCCATGATGTTTTTCCCTCGCTTTCCTTCTGTTTCCCCCAGCTAGCTTCATCTTTTTCAGCTGCAATGCCTCTTCTCTATTTCCTCTAGACCAGCTAGGAGGACAAGAGTCCTGAATCCCCTCCTTGTCCCAGATGCAAGAGGATAATTGTGGGCCATGAGCAGCTCAGGGAGCACTTCCAGGTGAGCTGTACCTTTGCAGGAAGGCTGTTCCTAGCAAGCTGGACCTCAGCTCAGCTGTCTGCCTCTCTGCTTTATGACGAGCAGTGTGTCTAAATTCTCCCATATATTAAGTGCTTAGAGCCTGATCCAGGGTCTCTTCTAAAATAAGGACCCAGCTGCTTCTTTCTGATCCAGCTCCTCTGAAGCTTAGGAGGGCTTAGGTGGAGACTCCAACCAAACCAAACCCAGAGACAGCCAGCAATGTGTGAGTTAGCAAGCAGAGAACACGAGAACAGAATTTAAATTATCAGGGCTGTATTCACTGTTGTGAATCCTGCAGTTCTGCTGTGATTACATCCAGCAGCACAGGGTGTGGATCACTCATGACTTCAGCACAGCCCTTCAAAGCATCCCAGCCCACAGCTTGGCGGGTGACCTTCCTCCAAGGCAGCTGGGATGTGGCTGAGGGCTAAGGAATGGATGTGTTTGCAACTTGTTCTTTGCCACTTGGCCCCCAGTACCAAAAAAACCCCAACATCTCAAATGCACGTTCCCAGCTTGGACAGGATGATTGTGAAGCTGTGTCTAACAAAAGCATGAAGGAAATGAGCTACAGAAATATTCTGCAGCTTCATGTTTCCCAAGGTGAGGAGATGCAAACTGTCAGCTCTCCTTGAAAAAAAAGTCTTTGCAGGAGGAACCACTCCATCAACCCAGTCTGGACCCAAAAGCCCAAGAGGAAAAGTCCAAAACCTTTACCCTGGACCCATAGGCTGTTTTCACACCAGCATATACTAACTCACACTGCAGAGGTCGTCAGAGATATTGCCACATTGTCACCTCTGTAATCATATTGTACCACAGCCACAACAGTTTTGGCCAAGCTAACCCACCCTATCCCAAACCATTCCCAGCACCTCTTCTAGCTCTGTGATGGGAAAAAGGGTGTCTGAATAGAGAGGGTGTTTTGCATAGAGAAGAGATCCCTGGTGCTTTTGGTGCAGGCACCTAGGGAGAAAGGCAGACTGGAACTGCCACAGAGTTCTTTCAATGTGCTCTGGAAATAGTCATCTGCAAGTGCCCAAGTGGAGCAGAAGCAAAGTGAGAATGGAGGCATTTTTCTCTCTGGCTCAGTTGAACCTCTGCATTTGGTCCCACAAGTGCACCAGCACCCAGCTGAGCTGCCATGGAGGAGCCAGCACAGAGGAAAACCAAGCAAGTCTCTTCCCCAAGAAACCCTGTACAACGCAGAGCTGCCACTGTGAATGCACATAAATAATAGTAAACCAGCATGGGAAAAATATCCATGGTTGCCAGGCAAATTAATGTTCCAGCATAAACAGCAAATATAAATTAGGCTCATAACAGCCTTTGTGGGGGCATTGGATGCTTCAGAGCTAAGCACTAGGCGAGGCAGCAATGCTTGTTGTTAGAATAACTGGGCTGGGAAGGAGGGGTGCTGGCATGAGAGGAGTTTGGCAGTTCACGGCTCCCATTAAATCTTTCCCACACGTGTTTTGGGTGGAGCTGTAGCTAGCTGGGCTTCTCTGTACCTTTTTTCAAGCATGTAATAAGGTAATGGCTTGTAATTCCTCATGCACAGCTTTCCACGTCTTCCAGGTCTACCCAGCACTCCCATTTTGCCCTCCTGGAGCAGGCTCTGGCTGTGTCCCCTGCGGTGTTTTGAAGCCAGGCTGGTCCCATGAGGAGATGGTGAAAAAGCACCAGAAATAGCGGGGGCTGTTGAAAAGGCAGCTCTGTGCCGGGAAGGCTGCAGACGGACCTCGGGAAGGGAGGGAAAGCTGCATTACAATCCTGGCATTGATGGCCCCTCCTGCTGAGTGCGCCTTTCATCGCTGGCTGCTGCGAGGGGAGGCAGGGAAGGGTTACTGAGCCATTCCTCATCCTGTCCCACCGGCTCCTGTGGCGCTGCTCTTCTTGTACCCCTCTCAGGTGGGGAGGGGAAAATTCTGCTTTTTTTCCCCCCTTAAAAATACACACTTGTTGGACTCAGCAGCATGCTATGACTACAGTGGAATATTTTCAGTAGCTGTGAGTTGTCCTGTGGTTAAATAACAAACACAGCAGTAAAACACCAGTACATTTTCATAGTGCAGGAGACAGAGCATCTATTGTCATCAGTCCTTAAGAAATGCTATTTTTATTTGTGGTCTCTGACCTCCTTTTTTTCTCCAATTGTCTGTTCCTCAAATGTTTTACTGGGAGCAGATGCCAAATATGTGCCATTAATTCTTACCATATATTGTTAATTTGATATTCTGCAGTTGCTGTCAATGAAATGAGAAGTGGAAATTAGATAGCCAGTGCTATTCAGTTAAAGAGATTTAATTTCCTAATCCTCTGAAGAAGGCTATAAGCAGGCAATTGTACTCATATGAGCAGCACTTGGACTGAACCTGTAAAAGTTGATCCTTCTTAATTAATTCTGCACCTAAGTGTTAACTGGCAAAATGCAAGGAAAAAAATTGAACACCAAGAGGAATTTAAGTTTTAAAATGCTGTGATGTGATGATTAAAACTCTACATTGCCTCTCTGAATTGTACAATCATAGAATATCCTGTGTTGGAAGGAACCCCCAAGGATCAGAGTCCAGTGCTTCCTTCCAATAATTCTAACAGAAAATTTTCCTGTTAAATACAATTTTTTTTCCAAGACTGAGCTGTAAATTCAGACTTTAATGAGACCCACTAAGAGATTCACCATTTTCATGGGAAATAATGGGGCTAAGCATATCTGGACTTTAAAATACCCACAGAAAACTGCAAGGGACAGTAACCAAAATCTGCTTCACAGGGGCTCACATCCAGCTGGTATTAAAGAACTGTGTGCTGCTACCAAGGGGCAGCAATTCCTGAAGAAGTAAATAAATCCATCTGTAGTGTCCTGGGTCCCAGTTCAATGACAGCACATGTGTTTGACTACGCAGAGACAGAATTTGGCCTTTCACTAGCACCACATGGAAAACGACTTTAGTATGATAAATGTGTTGATGCCAAATCCAGACAGAGGGTGACTTGTACTTATTTTTCCCAGTATAACTCAGCAAACTTCTATCCACGAGGCTCCACATGACTTTTTTCATTAAGCTGTACAGCATGTACCAAGCCCCCTGTCTTTAAGGTGACATTTCAAACCCCTGTGGAGGAGGGACAGTTGTCAGGGCTGTGATTAAAATAGATCCTTGTTTGTTGGCGTGACTTTTCCTCAGCTCCCGGGAGATGTGGCAGTGAGCCCTGCCACCTCTCCCAAAATGAGAGATGACCCAGATGGAGGCACATATAACACCCTGCTGGAGGTTCTCTTCCAACGTGCCCTTGTTTGCACTCACTCTTTGGGCTGGCAATCCCCTCCAACCATCTTTCCACCTTTTCATTCCACAGGCTGCAGGCAGGAGTCTCCCATGGGCTGGCATGGCCCTTCCACCCTCCGGGGGCAAACCTGAAGACCTGGTACCACCCGAGGCCAAGTGCAGTGCTTGTGTGGGAGCGCCAAGAGCAATAATTTGAGGTCCTAAGGGTGCGTTTTTTTGTGCTTATGCAGTTCAACATCTTTTGGGGGACTGCAAGGGTTTGTAAGGAACCTCAGAGGATGACATCCCACAGCGCATCCATTACCTGGCACAGCCCTGGTGGTGAACTCAGCTATAAATAGAGCTGAGCCTCTGAGGCTGAGCTCACTTAAGCAGCTCTAATGCAACACCTGCTAATCACTGGCCCCGGGGCGAGACAGGCATGTGGAGCTGCCCTGCCAGAGTGGGTTCTCAGAGGTAACACTGGAAGAAAAACCATTTTCCAACGTCACTTTTTCAAACGGAACAAGCGGGATGAGGTGGAGCAGCTGTGGCATTTGTCACATGGGACACTGGGACCTTGAAGATGCTCACATGCTGGCAGAGGCAAGGCAGTGAGGACAGGAGTTTTGCAGGGGAAAACGAGACAAAATTATTTAATGACTTACTATCTTCTTGAAAAAGCTCTGTAAGAAACTCCAGCTATTTGCTGAATTAGAGATGGAAAAACAACATAGATTCCCTAAAAGCAACAATCCAGGATGTATCCCACACTGTAGAGTAGGTTGTTCCTGGGCTGCAAATTTAAAAGACAAACTTCATTGCCACTCTTCTCCATAGATGCTTTTTCACCAAATCTCACTCTGACTAGGGTAGGCTCCTGACAGGGATGTGACATTTACCATTGTCCAGACCCTATCACCTGAAGTTGTCCAAGTGTCTCAAATCTCCTCTTTTTTACCTCATCATGTATCCCTGTTGGGTCAACAGCTTCCTTGGAGAAGAAGCTATAAAAATACAATCTCCTTTCCAACGTTATGTCTTCCACCTCTCACCTACTCCTTCTCTAAATCCTTGGAAGTCAGGACCAGTATTTTTGGCTGTCGTGGCAGCAGACAAGACCCGTGACACCACTGCACATCTCTTCTGAAGGTGAGAGCTGACGAGGGCTGGGCAAATGCCAGTGCTGGAACCAAGGTTGGCTTGGCTCCAGATGATCTGCCTCTCCCATATGGCCATGGATGACCACGTCAGCCCCACACCTGCAGAGTGGAAGACCAGGTGAAATAAACACAACTCAGCTTAAATATTGCTTTAGAAATTCTTTAGGTGGTTAGGAAGAGTGGGTTTTTTTGCTCTTTGTAACCAGGGAAATCCCTAGTTTTTCTTCAAATCCAGCTCATTATCAAGAGGGACAACTGCAGAGAAAGCAGAAGTCACTTTTATTAATGTTTTTTCTAGGAACAACAGCTCCCAGGTCAACTGAGTATCTCTTATCAAAGGGACTTTGAGAAGTTTAAGGTTTCGTCCTCAGTGCCACCAGGGCAGTGTGTGTTCACTGCAAACCAAGGACATGCTCCCCAGCTCTGGCTTCTACTAGAGGGCTGGAAAACTCCTGGTGATTAAACATTAACAGTTATTGCAGTGCCTCCACTTTGTTCTAGATCTAACACATGCTCTTTCTCCCAGGAATGTGGTGGTTATGGTGAGCTGAGCAATGTGGGAGCTCAGTTGTTATGCACAGTACTGACCGTGAATAAAGCCTTCAGAGGAGCTGCCATCCATCCTGCCATTTTGGGAAGGGTGAATAGCTACATAAATAACATAACAACATCTAATCTACCCTTCCAGCTCTGATTCAACCTTGAGATTGATTTGTAAGCTCTTTTTAATCACAGTTCTTTTCTGTCTGCTCTACGACTGCTTGGGAAAAGTTATTTGAATAAAACTCTCCAGGGAGAGAGACGCAAACCATTCCTTTCTCCCAAGCTGTCATGATTTCTCTTAAAACTCTTACAGAGTGCTTTATTGGAGTATCACTTCCAGTATTATATGTGGCAAATAAAATCTGGATTCACCTGTGAAATGGTCACTTCTTAAATTATACTAATTTGGAATCAAATAATAAAAAACAGGAGGAAACCACACAAAAAGAAGGGCTGGTAGATACTGGATGCAAACATAGTTCAGGCCTTTCTATCTTATGATCTTCTTCCCATTCCTCTGCTTGGATGAAAATTGAAGACCACTTCAAGCGGTCCAATGCAGTAGCAATTATACAGCCATAAAGAGAAAGGATGTTAAAATAGTTATTGAGGGAGAACAAACAGACCGGGATTGCGGAAATTCTTCTCACAACCCCATCTCATCCTCCATGACATGACAAGAGAGAGGTGGGAATGGTGTGGATTAATAATTTGTATTTTCCCTTCTCCCTCTTATGTAAATGTGATAAATCTCTGAAAAACCTGTTCCTGTGTATAAAATCTAACACAAATGCGTTCACCCAGGGAGTCTGGAAGGGAAACAGTGGTTTGGCCAAGCCATTTGTCTTTACAATATTGATTCGGTCGAAGTGGCATAAATGGAAGAGAAGCCTTTAAGTCTGAGTACCAAAGTGCAGCCTCCATTTGATGTAATGAGCACATCTTTTCTGGAACTGTGGTACCCTGGGAGCCGCCTCCTTCCCAGTCTTCTGGCAGCTCAGCTCATGGGCTCAGATGAACCTGACTAAAGGATGGTGGCTGAAAGATATCTCAACCTTTTGCTTCTGTGTACCCAGTATACCAGAGCAGGATATGAGTCAGGAGAAAAGGTGAAACATGTCCTGATTATTTAGGTGCTCAAGAGCACCTAACTTAGGTGCTCATGATCTGCCTTAGAAAAGCAAGGGTAGAATATCACATCGGAACAGCACGGATGGCTTGATGATAATTTCTCCAGCTCGGACTCTTTCCTCTTCTTGCATTGTCTTTTTGCTGCAGATGGGGGTTTGGCTGAATTTCCAAGCAAGCCACAGCCCCAGGGTTGCTGCAGGACACACCAGGCATTCACGTCTCGGAGAAGGAGCTAGCTGGCACCTGCCCAGCTCCAGCGCCTGCACACCTGGGTGGAACCGGCCATAAGGTATGGCTGGCTGGCTGCTGAAACTGTGCCCAAACATGGAAGAAATTCCTGCCCTCTGCCCTCCAGACTCTCACCTTGAGCTGTGCTGGACCCCTGCTAGGTCCAGAGGAGGATCTTGCTACAGAAAGGGCTGGGTGGGAATAAAGACAAGAGCCTTCTCCAGCACAGAGGTCCTTACAGATCCCGTGTGCTCCTTACAAAGCACATAGCTTTGTAAAATAGCTGGCTTAGTGGGGATGAGAGGAACATCCTCTTTCATGGAATTTTGGGAAGATTTCATAAGCCCTGCCCCAGCTCTGTACCCAGGGACACTTCCAACAGTGGGCTCTCCTGCTGTCACTGCCTCAGTCCTGCTTTTTAACCTGCACGATTTCCTCCTCAGCCTTCCCGGCAACTTCTGTTGTTGGCTTTTGCCCAGACTTCTCCCTGGGAGTGTCGACTGGAGTCGTCCGAGCAACACTTTTCCCTCTGTCTCTGCTCTCATGCTGTGACTCCAGTGAGGCAAGACACCACAGCCCACCCCCCAGCCATGCTGGCTGCCATCTGCACTCTGCTTCTCTCCTGCTTGATCTTGTTTGCCTTGCCAACGCCAAAGCAAGCACAGCGGAGGCACCGTGCGACATGGACACGGACACGGACACTTCCCCTGCCATGTGCTCCCACAGCTGTGCCCTTGTGGCCTTTGCTGGGGCTTGGTGACTGCCAGCCTCCCTCAGAGACACTCTGGGTGTGACACCACTCGTCTCACACCTGCCTGAGCAGTGGGCCGGCTCCCAAGAGGGGCATCATCCAGCTGACATCTCCACATCCTGACCTCTTGTCTGTCCTACTTCCACCTCCCACCAGCACCTTCTGTCCTGTCTCATCGTCTGCTTTCTCCTTACCACAGGGCTAATTCATCCTCCTCCTCCATTCTCCTAAATTCTCTCTATTTCTTCCTATATTCCACTTCTCCCAGATTCAGTAGCTTTTGGGATTATCCCTCAGAGCCTGGCTCTCTTTCCAGCCTGGCTCCTCTCATTTCCACTTAATCAGCTCCTCCTAAGTTGAAGTGATGTCCTTATCCTCCTGGCCGGGCTGTCTTTCTAACAGTGTCACACATCTCTTTTTTCTGTCACCTCTCTTTGGGGTTCTGCCAGTTTTTGTGCACTTCAGTCACCAGTATCTTTGAATACGTCTACTTATTTTCTCCCATCTCTTGAAATCCACACTGTTAATTGCTGTTTCTGACCAGCTTCCTTCCCTTTGCTTTCAAAAGGTTTCTTAACTTGTGCTAGAGCCAAAAACTTACCTTCTGTAGAGGCAAAAACAAGGGAATTCATAAGCTCACACACACAAGATCATTCTCAACATATTCTAAAATGGGGAACAAAAGAACAGACCTTTTATCTGGAGTAAATGGAAGATAATGGATGCAAAAAGACACGATGCAAAGAGAAAGGGAAGAGTGTTACAACTGAATATGAGGGATGTCATTACAGATAAGTTGTTTAGAGAGTACAGTGTTATCTACTGGAAAGGCAAAAAGTATATTAAGACAAAGCTCATGAACTAACCAGGGGAACATAAAAACTTGTCATGATGAAAAATACCAGGTGCTACCAATAGCGTATAATGGACTGAAAAATACATGTGAAAAGCAGCATTGATTTTGTGTCTGGCCCTGCTTTTATCAAGGTCCATAGCCAAATCCAGTCAAAATCAATAGCAAAAGTGGCTGGGAAACCACAGGGCAGCTTTGATCAGGTTGCATCTCTGTGGCTTTGATTTTCAGGTTGAAGTCACTCAAACTGCATTTCTTGACCTTTTTCAGTCTGACATTCTTAAAAAACATATATTGAGGAGTCCCTTTGTGCCATCACACCCCAATGTTTGCCTTTCCAGTGAAATAAAAAAAAAAAAAAAAAAGCCAAGACAAACATTGAGTAATCTTTTACTACTTTTTTACTACTCTTTTTTGTTCCGCTGTTTGCTTGAGGATGTACGTGATTTGGGTTTTTTGTAGACGCTTCCCTGACGTTTCCCTCCTGCTTCCCAGCAGTGCTGCCAGAATCCCAGGCAGAGGAGCACCACGTAGGAGCTACGTGAATTAGGTGACAGATTATTTGCTCAGGTATCACTCCCTTGGCCAAGAGACATTTTACACCCAGGTAGGTGTGGGCTTCATCACCTGCTCTGTGAGCACACCAGGAACCAGGTGACTCATAACATGAAGGAAGTGTTTGCAGTAAGAGTCGGGAACGTGGCAGCCCTCGTCTCATGGATTAAGGATTTGGGGATTTCTGGTACTTTTCATAGTAAGGAAAACTTTGCAGGCAGTATTTCCCACAAGTTTTTCCCCTGTAAAATTCAAGCATGGTTATTTGTGTTGATGAATGTGTCAACGAAGCATATCACTGGGGTGTTTCAAGAGGGACAGTGTCAGCTCCAAGAGGTTTTGCAGTGTCACTTGTAGCCTAGGATTTGGAAAAGGAACTGCAGTTACCCCTTGGCTGTGGGATACCTCCCCACAGCTGATATGGGACAGCAATAAACTTGCATGCCCCCTTCAGCTCCCTGTATTCCCTGTCAGCAATTTCCATGCCAGGAGCCAAGATAAGCCCACTTATCCTGTGGCCAAGGTCATCACCCAGGTGACAAGACCAGGTTGAAGGGCCACGGACTTTGAGCAGAGGTTACTCTGAGCCCTATCTCAATGCAGGCAGCTTGTAGGTTTGGAGAGACCCTCCAACAGGTATTTTTTTTGTCTGTTTGACAGACTTTTCTTCTGTTGACTTCTCTAGTCTGGAAGGGAAAACAACCAGTGCTGAAGAGCCCCATCATCAGCCAAACCCTGTGTTATATTTTAGCATAAAAGCCTCATTCAGTTAATAGCAGGAAGGGTGGGAGGCCCAATAGTCAAGTGCAAATGTAGAAACTCTGAGACACCTTCTTTTTCCCACCACTCACCAAAAAGAAATGAAATCTCTGGGGTTTTATTCCATCACCAAAGGTTTCTCTGTGCACCAAAATGAAGCACGTCATTTCTGTGCTTGGGTGAAAAGTAAAAAAAAGGAAAAACTGGTTTCACATCAAGGTGGTGCTTTTGTTTTTGTCTACCAAACAGCTCAGAACTTCACAAAGAGCTCTTGCTTCTGCTGTCTTCTCTGCCTGAGGGGATTTGAGCCGCTCAGAAAAAGACACAAATTCTGCATATTTTGGGACATAAAAGGAGCTCTTCCTAATCTCACCTTGTAGAAATAACCATACAGCAGCAAGAACTGGTACCCTCAAGTCCCATTTGCTGTCATTTCCATAAGAAATTAGTTAGCCTTAATTAGCCCTAATTAGCCCTTTTGGTCTCTGGATGAAAAGACCAGGAACCAGGATGGACACTTTCTGTGCCAAAAATGGTCACTTTTGGGGAAATTACTGTTTGGCCAAGAAGCATCATTTCTCTAGGTCACTTCTGTACCTCTGTCTGGCAGGCACACTGAGAACAGCAGAGCAGTGGGACCAGAGAAGGACAAGGAAAATGGAATATCTGCTTTCCTGTATTGTACCTACTGCAGCTAGTGGTCCTAGAGAGACTGGGAAAGGTTGGATCTTTTTCTCCCTAAATGGAAGGGGAGGACTGTTTCTAGCAAAAACCAAAAATAGGCATTCACCACTAAAAAAAAAAAAAAAAAAAAAAAAAAAAAAAAGAAAAAAAAAAAAAAAAAAAAAAAAAAAAAAAAAACAAAAAAAAGGAATTCACCCCAAAAAAAAAAAAAAAAAAAAAAAAAAAGAGAGAGAAGAAAAAAAAAAAGAAAAATAAAGAGTCAGAACTTCATGCCCAGCACTGCAGTTGAGTCTTCTCCCGTGGCTCCCCTCCAAGTCCTCCCAAGGCCATGCAGCTGCCCTGTGGGGACACCTCGTGGCTCAAGTGGCACCTTTGGTTTGCTTTCAGGGATCACCTCTTCATAGCACCACGACTTGTGCAAAGTATTTTAGCTGTCAGTGTGACAGCCGGGAGGAGAGATGTGAAGTCAAATTTGGAGGTAGGAAGTACAGGGGACAAGTCTAGACCAACTCTTCTAACGATTTCTCTAGCATCTAGTAAATTATAAGTAGATGAGTTTGAACCCCCCACCATTCCAGATGCCCTCGACCAGCAGTGCTTGGCTGCTGCCTTCTCCTGCTGGCCGGTGCAGGCGAGTCCTTGAACAGCAACCCAGCCCCACAGAGGGCAGGGAATGGAGGCACTTGGGAGGTGTTGCCAGGAGTTCACTCATGGGGATGTGGTTTGGGATGGCTGAGATCAAACATTTAATCAGATTTCACTGTTACCAGCCTGGACACTAACAAGAAACTTAATTTACCCCATGTCTAGTTTCACAGTGATGCAGCCAGACAGGAGTATAGCATATAAGGGGTTTGTATTAATGATTTCTCTGTTTGTGCAACATGCAGAGAAATGCCTGGCACCTGACAAGAAAAGCCAACCTCATCTCCTGTGGCTTTGCAGAGAGAAATGGGAATGCCTGGTAACCATGTCTGACTCCTCCCTCCTCCAGGTATTTCCATTCACTGTATCAACAAGCCCTAAACACACAGAGGTGGCCTCTGGCTCATCTCCTTCACCTCTTCTCAGGAAGGCAGAGCTCCTGGTTCTCAGAAGAGGCAGATGTTTATCATGCTCTGCTCTGCACCAGCACCAGACCACACCAAAGAGAAGTTACCAAACAGCGTTTGGCTTTCTCATGATGGTATTTTGTAATGAGGAAGATTTATGCTTTTCACTTGAGAGCCCACAAAAGTAGCACAGCCATCTTCACTTGGATTTAGCTTCTCCAGTTAGGAGAAGTTAATGGGTCAGGATTACCTGTCTTGTGGTCTGCTTGCTGATGAAGAGATGCCTGTTTCCTGCTCCACATGCCTCTCAGGCCAGTGTCCCCTGGTGCATGGCCATCCCACCTTTTCCAAAGCACTTACAAAGGAAACTGACCATGCCCTGAACAGCATGCTCCAGCCAGGGATTTCAACTTCTTTTGCAAATATCTGCTACAAGAAGCTGAGGGGCAAAGACAGGTCATCTGGCTGCTGTGGGCTCCTGCAGAGCCAACAGCAAAACTTGTTTCCTGAATTTATAACTTGATCTCAAGCGCTGTTTTTACTGGGGAATGGAAGAGAGGGGCATCTTTCAACCAACAGTAGTGCTAAGTGCATCCAAAGGTTATTCTCCTTGTCCTGGAGAAGCCACCTTTGATGTAGACATCTCAGTGGCACAGAGACAGGTGTCCATACTGGTGAGAATGTGGGTATTTTGTCAAAACCTTCCCTCTCCTGTTCAAGACTTTCCTGGGCCCCCAGCCCCCTGCAGAATGGGATTTGTTTGCTTTCTCATGGACAGGTATTTATTCTCCAGGCTTACAGGTTGAGGAGTAAAAAGTTTTCCCAGTCTGACTCCCTCTCTACTAGCTCCATCTGGAGGCTCCAAGAAAATTTGCACTGTAAAACTACTTTTATTTGTATTTATTCATTTTATAATTTATTTAGGATTTAAGGTAGTCTTGGCATTTATGATTATGGTTAGCAGACTTGAAAAAAGAAAGCATCTGTGCAGTTAAGTTTTTAGTTATAAATTAATTAAAGATTCTGTAAAATCAAAACAATGTGCTTATTTCTGGCTAAGCTGAAGACTGCATATCTATCTGTTCACTCCTCTATCTACCTGCAGTTACAGAGTTTTATTTTAAGCAGCTGACTGCTCAGCCTCTGTTTTAATTCAGCAGCATTTATCATGCTGCTATGCAAAGCTGCCACTTAAAGAGCTCTTGGAATGTTTTTTTTTTTAATAAAATGTGGTACTTAAAATATCTGCTGTTTAAGCTGCAAATACTTACATTTATGTAACTTCCTCTTTTATTCCTACTAAGGTATAGCTATCCTTTAGGATTTGCTACTTGGAATTCAAAATGTGTCTATAGATGTAAAAATACTCTAAACTACAGGAAATGGGGGTTGGGAGGTTGGGGGGGAGGAATAAAAAAAGGAAATAATTCTAATAAGCTCATTCAGGACATCTTTCCTCTGGTTTGTAAATCCAGTGCTCTGAAAGCACTTGCCAGAGAAGTTCTCCTACCTTCCCCTGAGGAAAGTGAGATTCAAACCTGTTGACTGGATATGATGTGATGCCTCATAACTGAGCCCAGGGGTGAAGCTCTGTGGTGACCACCAGCATGATGTTGATTTAGATTCATTTGTTAGATCTGGGGTTTCCTACTTCACCTGAGTTACTGTAAGAAATAGCAGCAACAGCTGTACTGGGAGAAGAATGATGATGCGAGACAAACTTGGAATCAGTTTTTTGTTCATTTGGGGAAAAGATTTCTTCTCCCTCTCAAAAGAATTCTTGCTGGGAATGGAAAGCTGTCAAGAAAGCACAAAGAGATCAGGTTAGCAGCCTGCCTTGTGCAGTTCCAGGAGCACGAAGCAGGATTTGGGATGCAGGCATTTGGTGTGCCACAACAAAGCATGCCAGCCAGGCTGAACAATTTCCAGCCTTCCCTGGGAGCCTTTCTGCTGACACACAGACTCAGTCAGGAGCTCTAATGTTCTCAGCTGCTCCATCTACAAACCTTCCAGAAGTGGATCTGACAATTCCAACCCTAATTTCCCCTAGGATTTGTTTCTCATAGAATGCTTGTATATACTCACTCAGGAGTTGCTGCTTGAAGTCCTAGTTTTTGTTCTCTTGGAGAAGTAATCAGCAAGTAAAGAATGGATGCGAAATCCTATCCTGCACAGAAAGACTTTATATCCTGGAAATACTTCATCAGTAACTGGAGAGTAACTTTCAATACAAAGAATATCCACCACGTGGTAGTTTGTAAGTAGCAGGATAGCAAAGCATTTGGACAATGAGCAGGTGAGAGATTTCCTGTTCAACTGGTTCATGGAAGCGTGGAGGGAACACAAACAGTGCTTAAAACTCAGCATGAGGAGGTAAATGTCAGTGCAACTGTTAACTTGAGTTCAGCGTTATCAGGAGAGAGAGATACTCTAGCAAGTGCAGAGCTTAACTATGGAAGTGTTCTGATACATTGTTAGAAGCATTGCTTTACAAGAAATTAGTTGTATCCTGCAGAAGGCTGCTTTAAAATAGACATCAAAAAGCCCTGAAGAGTCAGCTTTTCGTTCCTGAAGGTAGTTCCCTACATGGTGATGCTACAGTAGGTATGGCACAAAGGACACTAGCAGCATTTATCATCCCTTATTTATATTTATCAGGCATAGATGTGCACTTTTCCCTTTACTTAGTCTTTTTATACCAAGTAACTTTGTGCACTGGAGCCATCTCCTGTAACATTCACTGCAAAACCACCTTAATTTAAAATAAATTGTAGCATGGTCATTATTGCAATGAACTCCTCTGATCCCTGAGCTCATGTTGAAATGAGATTTTACTGACTTTGCATGGAACTGCCAGAAGGCAGTCAACACATTGGCAGCTTTTCTTCCCTCCCTAATTTCTGCGGAAATGCCTGAACTGTCATAACAAGACAGGTGTATGAAATTTTCTCCTGAAAATGAAACTCTAAGGGGCTCAGAAGAATGAGAAAAACAGGACAAAAAATAAAACTGTGTACACTTCTATTTTTAAGACTGCAGAAATGCATAAATGCTTGCAACAGCTGCTTCATAAGCATTCATGGCGTTCACTCACTGTGTCCTGTGCTGCAGCACATTCCCATTTTATGAAATGCTTCTCTCCCCTTTCACCTCTACATATAATAAGTCTCTGCTGCATCATTGTCACTGTACTTAATAGGTACAGCAATATTCTGAGTGCAGACTTATTTTTCTGGATAAGCTTATTGATGTTTGCTGATTTATTTTATATTCTGGCTAGTAAATCCTCAAAGAAACCATTCCATTTACTTTTAATTCAGTTTAACCTTTCCTTTTCTCGTCAAAGAAGTTCTGTTTTTCAAATCCTCATTAAATGAAAATAAACCAAAAAAGAAAAATGAGATGACTCCAGATATGACAGACCAAGATTTACTTTAGTACAAGGCAGAAACTTCTATTAGAACAGGACAGACACCAACTCAGGCAAAGGGAAATGTTAGTCATTACAAAAGCTAGTAATGCTTAAAGCTTAAACTAGTTTCCCTCAGTTTCCTAAAATAGGCTTTTAAGGTTTTTTTAAATCTTGTACTATCAAACTGTGTTAGTTACATAACTAAAACATGCAAATAAAGTGCAACAGACTACTCTTAGCCAGTATCTGATTGGACAACTTTTAATACTTCTATCGACAAACATTGTAAGCATAACCAGAGTGAAATGTATTTACTTGAAGTCTGTCCAGTGATAGACCTGGGTCACTGAACTATCAGTTCAAAGAGAATTACTGGCATTCTAATTTCATTTTCAGTTGAGACAGAGGTTGCTGAAGTGATCACAGACTAGGACGTGTTCCAGTAGTGCCAAATTCTAATCAAAACTCAGATTGTGCGTTAGTAGCCAAGGCCGAGGCAAACAATTATCCTGTACCATACACAGAAAGCAACTAGTATTGAAGGGACAAAAACTTTGGTCAACAAACTAATTTTACTTCTTTAATAATATTTTGCTAATAACTCAAGAGGCACGACAGTACCAGTAAGCATATGAACTTTAAAATGCACAATGGCCACAGACAGTTGACTTGGATACAGTATTGGTGCTTGGTAGCAGACCTACAGACGGCTTTTCGATTCTTCCACTCTTAAATGATTTTGTATCTCCTCCTGACCTAGTCATGCACTGGAGAGGAATTCCACAGCAGTCTCCTTCTCTTCAGCTAACTCCTTAGCAGTAAGATCCATCTTCTCACGAGAAAAATCATTAATAGGAAGACCCTCAACAAACTTCCAGGTCTTGTCCTGATTGAAAACAAGCAAATAAAAAGCCCTCCATGTAAGAACAGGCTTCATTCAGTCTGCATGAAAGAAACTTTACAGCATAAAAACACAGCTTATGGCCCCAAGAACCACATCAGGCAGAAGTTAATTTTATTTCAGATAAAGAATGCAACCAGCACCAGCTAGTCATGTCAGGTTGTACTTGTCTACCACCAGCACTTAGCTGACAATCAAGTTAACTTAACTTGGTTAATAAGAGTCCTCTCTGTGAAAGAGAGACCACTAAACCCCCACATCCCAGCAATTGCAGTCCCACACTGCTGTTAACAGGCTCACATGACAGTTTAATAGGTCTTGCAGAAGATATATGGATTTAAATGCAGCCTAGTTACCTTGATCACAACAGGGAATGAATATAGCAGGTCTTCAGGAACACCGTAAGAATTGCCATCAGAAATGACTCCCATCGAAACAAACTCTCCCTGAAACCAGAAAGTCAGAGATAAATATATTTTTCACTGCTAGAAGCAGGCAAAATTTTCATGATTTTGGATATCCTTTATCTCCCATGACACAACTCCAGAAAAAGACAGATTCTTTCCTCTGAACAGACATACACTCGAGGTCAGCAAGGTGGGCACAGAATGAAAGCGTTAGGCAAACAAGCATTTTAATAGCCACATCTTACCGCTGGAGTGCCAAACCAGATGTCCCTCACATGATCACAGATAGCTTTGGCAGCTGACATGGCACTGGACAGCTTCCTGGCCTTAATAACAGCTGCTCCACGTTGCTGAACAGTCTGCAATTAAGAAAAAAACCCAACCATAACTAAATCGTAAAGCAGCAAAACCATGGCTTGGTCTACATGCTGTTAGTAAATGCCATCAAGAAAGACTGTTGTATGTAATTATTGAATTTTATCAGTGAGATACAGTCCTTCCACTAAAATAACACAGCATACAATCCAGAAATAGAACCTAGAAGAGTTTTGCCAACACAAATGTAACATGTTTCAGAGGCTCATTCCTTAACTTTACAGCTAGCTGACTACTCTCATACCAACCAGACATCTCAAGCTTTTCCCACCAGGAGACTTTGTGCATGTCAACGGTAGTAGATGTCTCAAGCGACACACTGTCAATTAAGGTCTTCTGCTGAATACCAATGTGAAACACTTGCTGGTCTCAATCCTACAATACTTAACGCATACAATTAATTTAATTCCTGAAGATAGCTGAACCTACCTCACCATACTCAAGTTAATAGTTTTTAAATTTAATAGTTTTGCTAAAGCTTTATTCATCTAGGGTTTTAGTAACCCATTTCCCTTCATATTCCACTTAGGTAGCCTGTGCTCTTGATCAATTAATATCATTATTTTGTTTTACTAACTTACATTATTATTTATTACTACCCTACATTAAGACACTTGCAAGCACTTCCTAGATTTTTCAGATTCCTTTTCAGAAATGGTGCTGATGATGCCACATATTGAGAATTGGAAAGTGTGTGTGTGTGTGTCTGTGCACATGCATGAGCAGGGAAAGAGTTGCTGGCCTTTTCTGGTGGGTGGGGAGCAGCAAATGGATCATCCCACTTCATCTACAAAACAGCCCCAAAGTGACCATAGTGAAATGGCAATGGTGCTCCTGTGGCACACAAGTTTCACATAAGCTGTGACCAAAACTCTTTGCTGAATTGTTTCAGCATTCCAGTTGGATTTTTCTAACAGAAGTTGTGTAGACTTTCCTGCCTTGAATTTTCCAGGGCAAATAACTGATAGCAACAAGATATCTGAAGATGGCTTATTCTAGTGAGACAAAAGAGCTGCTTCATTACATCAGCTACATTGTTTACAATTTCAGATGAGGTAAGGAGAAAGCACAAGCACAGAATGACTATTAAAAAAAGAAAAAAAGATATCTTACCAGGATAAAGTCTCCCTTCAGCCAGCTGTCATCTTTTATAGCTTCATAGACTCCAACTTCCTTTCCTTTCACATTTACCTTCGCATGGTTAACATCAGGATATTGAGTGGAGGAGTGGTTGCCCCAGATGATGACATTCTTCACATCATTAGCAGTCACACCAAGTTTCAGAGCAATCTAATTGGAAATTAAAGATGTCCATTGCATTGACTTCAGCTTCTCAATTCACAGGCTTCTTTGAAAGCATTGCTCTATATTTAGCAGAGATAACACAATAGGCCCTTTTTTACCTGAGATTTGGCTCTGTTGTGATCCAAACGAGTTAAGCAGCTGAAGTTTTCCTTTGGTATGGATGGGGCTGACTTTGATGCAATCAGGCAGTTGGTATTTGCTGGATTCCCAACAACCACAACCTAAAAACGAAAAAAGGAAAGATGAAGTAGGTATTTCTGCAAAACACCTCCCTTCAGTGAAATACACTGCTTGGCCTTCAAAGAAGCTATATAAAAGTTAAGTTTTCTAATCTCTTGCTTGTCTTCAACAAGATTGTCTGTTAAGTGTGTCATTCATAGTCACCCAATCTTCTATAACTGCACATAAAAATATTTGGCAGGTAGGTATTCTCTTTAACTTGACATCCAATGTGAAAGGGAACAAGACTTCTAGGGAGATCTGTACACTGACCTACAGCCTGGCTTCAAACCTCATGCTACCAGATATAGGGAGACAGACACAAGCACACTTTTAACCAACCACTTCTAAACACTTTCTGGACTGGCTGCCACTGTTTTATATAATTGCTGTATAATTAAGAAAGCCAGAACAGTTACTTATCTCAATGTTCATAGGCAGTTAGAAGTAAAACACTGCCTCAACTTAAATCAATTTATTACTATGCAAAACTGATTTTTATTCATCCTTCATTTGTGCCTCGAATGACTTATGTCAAACTCCATATACCCTAAATCACACAAGCTGATCTGCAAACCTCCCTTTGTATTGCCCCTTTTGAAAGTAAGTTCAGTAAATTTTCCACTACTTCACAATAGCTATATTGATAGTTTTTATTCCAACTGGATAAAGAAGCAAACACGTCCTTAGAAGCCGTAGGAAGTTCATCAGCAGACATTAAAAAGTCAGTTACAAAGCACAGTCAGAGTCTGGGTCTGAGATTAAGAGCAGTGGGAGAGCAGCCACATGATCCCATTAACTGTGCTGAGGGAATCTGACAGAGAACAATTAAAATCTTCTAACCCTCCAAGTAAGACGCAAACAACCTCAATAAAGCCGATTTTTGTGCAACTGTAATTCCATATTGATACTGAAGTTAAGGGTCATTATGCTACAGGACACAGATGGATATGAAGCAGGCAGCTGCATTTAGTTAATTCAGTTCTCCTAGAGAAGAGTGATAACAAGCAAAATACTGCTTATTTTCTTAAAATACAGTTTTATGGGGTCGCTTTTCAAATTGGTGGTAACCAATTCAGAGTATGTGTGGAATACAGCAATACAACGTAGGACTCACCTTTTTCACCAAACAAATTAATGACTAAATCATCCACCTATTTAACATTCTGTCTCTTATCTACCCTTGACTGTGGTCTGTTTTCCAGGGCATAAGGAAAGGAATGCCCACACTGAACAGGCTCCTGCTTGTGCAACATTCTTCTACAATGTATCCAGATCTCTACATAGCAGAGAATTAATGTTTTAAATTCAGTTCCTGTATTCACCTTGACAGTCTTTTTGGCATACTTGTCCAAGGCTGCACCCTGAGACTTGAAAATTTTCACATTTGCTTTGAGTAAATCCTTCCTCTCCATGCCCTCTCTCCTCGGCATGGAGCCAACCAGGATTGCTATGTCAAGGTCTTTGAATGCAACTTCCTCCTTGTCTGTTGGAATCACCTCTGAAAAAAAAAGAAAGGAGGAAAATAACTCAGCAAGATAAATACTCATGGCATAGTGCTAACAGAAATAGTCTTTTGTGCATAAATAGTAGATAATCTAATCTGACAATACCACCACCTTCCCCTCACAAAAATACAAGTAACAGTCATTTGGCACTACGTCCACAGATTAAATACATGCCAGTAAATGGGTTTTATATACAAATATTTATCTAAAGTGGAAAACACAAGGGAAATCTATGTAAAAAGATACATTTCATTTGCCTCTAAAAATGTGTCTATAAGTACATATGCTTTTTTTTACATTTACAATAAAATTTCAGTGGCAAGGACCAACACAAGTGAAGTTTTGTTGCCCCTTTACCAATTCAAAGCAGAGAAGGTTTGATTTGTACAAGAGCTGGTACCTACATGCTTTTTTTTGTCACGTGTTATAGTAATTACACTAACTCCTACTTGCTGCCTTTCTTCTGCTTGTTCAAACTACCAAAACTCAGCTTGTTTACATGGCTTGAGGAGTGCTTTTTCATTTTGTATCTTTATATAGAAGATACTTTTAAGAACAAATTAGGGTTTTTTAAAATTTAGCAATAAATATTATATACACAATATAGCAATGATATCTTTTATATTTCATGGCTGGGCCAAAATACAATGCACATACGCACAAGTATCTGACAATTTCTTGTCCAGGCTTAAAGCCCAGGATTAGATGATATATACCCAGGTATCTGCATTGCCAATTCTGTTCACAAAACCTATTTGATGTCATTCTTCCTAGCTTACAGGCTAAGTTAAATTGATTGTATTCCATGAAACACAAAACCAAGGGAGGATCAACTAAGATTTTCTTCTGCCAAACTTCCTGCCAGCTACAGGGACTCATAAATGCAAGAATTGTACTGCAGCATCTTGTAGGTATAAGAAAAAATTGTTTTGGCCACCTCTGAGCAGCGGCAGAGCACAGTCCTGCAGCTCCATCACCACACCTTCCAGTACCGTCATCATCGGAGTGATGTCCAGCAGCACAAGAATAAGAGGCTGGAAAGAAAGAAAAGGTTTAGTGCAAGCTGGGCACAATGTGTTTTGAAAATGAATTTGTCTTGTACTCGGCTGTTACCTCGTGCAAGATTTAAAACCCATTTGCAGAAAACAACTTCAGCACAACCAACAACTGACAGCTTGCATAACAGAGCAGAGATCCCATTTTCCCCACTTACAGAAGAAATTACTTGCATATTGGTAAACCATTCTGAGTGTCTATGAGGAAACCAGTCTCAGGCACTGCAGTTCTGACATTCATTCATTCCTGTGCCAGCAGGACTAGGGAGGTCATACTTCCCCTATACTTGGCACTGGTGAGGCCACACCTTGAGTGCTGTGTCCAGTTCTGGCCCCTCAGTTTGGGGAGGATGTTGAGACACTTGAGTGCATCCAGAGGAGGCAACGAGGCTGGAGAGGGGCTGGGAACACAAACCCTGTGAGGAACACCTGAGGGAGCTGGGGGTGTTTGGCATGGAGAAAAGGAGACTCAGGGGTGACCTTATCACTCTCTACAGCTCCCTGAAAGGTGGGTGTAGTCAGGTGGGGGTTGGTCTCTTTCTCAGGCAGCAACTGCCAGAACCAGAGGACACAGTCTCAAGCTGTGACAAGGGAAATATAGGTTGGATATTAGGACAAAGCTTTTCACAGAAAGAGTGATAAAGTTCTGGAATGGCCTGCCCGGGGAGGTGGTGGGGTCACCATCCCTGGATGTGTTTAAAAAAAGGCTGGATGTGGTACTGGGTGCCATGGTTTAGCTGAGGTGTTGGGGCATGGGTTGGACTCGATGATCTTGAAGGTCTCTTCCAACCTGGTCATTCTGTGCGTTCAGTGCAAGAGTTACCTGGTCTTTGCCGAAGACATCTCCCTTGGCAATGCTGTAGAGGAGGGAATAAGCAATCTGCCCAGCTGCTCCAGTCACCAGCACTCTGACAGGTTCACCCTGCAAGGAAATGACACAGCCTTACCCACAGCTCCACACCTCAGGCTCACACCAGTTAAAATTAAGTTACTGCAGCAATAACGTTATGATTATTTAACCTGGATGAAAGTGTATGCCTAAAGGTGGATCAGCCCCTGGGATCACTCTTCTGGTTCTGCAAGAACCACCAGCAATTTCTCTGCTTGGTTTTACAGAAACAGACCACAATTGCAAAAAGATCCTTAAGAATTGCTCCTGGAAAACTTGCAAAATGCCAGGAATAATGATACATTTGAAAAATTTTGCATTCCCTTTAACAACAGTGCCTTGTTAACATAAGACAATACAATATACACCCCAACCATTCATACTTGAAATTTACTACAGAAATTTTAGGAGCTGTGGCGTTTGCCTGGTTTTCAGATTTTTTCAATTTCAAGGGCTGTTCCCATTAAGCATTTTGAATGCTTATTTGCAGCCAAAGACTTATTGAATGCCAGAAACCAAACAATCTAGGGGACTTAAATCTACTGCCTCACTGAACTGTTAGGCAGCAAATTTAACTAATCCACAGACAAAAGCTACATTATGAACAAATACAGACACTATCCATAATACAACTGTCTTTTGTCAAACTGACCCAAAACTCCAAAAGACTGGGAGAAGACTGCCGAAATGCTACTATATTGCAAATAAGAGGGGAATAAGGGCTTGCCCTGTAGCAAAATGACACTTTGTTAAGCAGAACCAGGACTGAGAGAAATCCAGAGGTTATTTAATATTGAAAATTAAAGGCTGCAGGAGTTTGGGTCGTTCAGCCTGGAGAGGAGGAGGTACCAGGGTGGCTTTTCAATACTCAAAGGGGACTTACAGAAAAGATTAGGACAAACCTTTTAGTAGGGCCTGTTATGAAATGAGAAGGGGCAATAGTTTTAAACTAAAAGAGGACAGACCAAGATAAGAAATAAATACTTTACAATGAAGATGGTGAAACACTGGCACAGATTGTCCAGATAAGTGGTGGTTGCCCCACCCCTGGAAAAATTCAAGGTCAAATTGGAGAGGTCTCTGAAAAACGTGGTCTTGTTGAAGATGTCCCTGCCAAATGCAGGGAGGTGGATCAATGACCTTTAAAAGTTTGTTCAAACCCAAAGCATTCTATGATTCTATCAAAATGGGCCACGTGGCAAAGGACATTAATAGCCCGGTATTTCATAAGCCTGTTATTTGTATTTCCCTTTTTCTCTAGAGGCAATAGGGCTGGGGCAGACTACACTAGGACAGGAACAAGCAGACTGACCAGCCTGCTGGAATGCCAAGCCCACATCGTCAGAAGATTAAAAGATGATCATTTGAGATAGAGACCAGGCGTAACTGAATGTGAAAGAAGTGATTTAATTGCATTCTGGGCTACATTACAAAAAGTGTAAGCTGCAGAGCAAAGACACGCCTTGCACTCAGTGCTGGTAATATTGCAGATGGAATATTGAGTCCAGTTCTGGAAACCTGAGTTCTGTATGGTTCTGTGGTCTGTAAGATGAGGCTGAGGGAAAGTCAGTCAGGACATAGTCTGGAAAGGTAGAGGATAAGGAGGATCTAACAGCAGACCACCACAGCTTCACAGAGTGTTAGAAAAATAACACTGCCCTCAATGCCTCTCAGCAGTGGCAGAACAGGGTGCAACAGCTACAAATTAAGAGAAAAACTCTTGATTGTGTGGTACTGTTGCAGCAGGACAGGATACCCAGAGGGTCTGTATCACCTTCACCCCCAGCAGTTTTCAAGGCCCAGACCAAAACACCTACGACATGATCTATCAGTGGCAAAAGTCTTGCTATCAGGCTGGATTGGACAACTTCCAGACATGGAGCAAGAAAGCAGGCAGACTCTATGACCTCTACAGATCCTTTCCAACCAGTATTCCTGTCACTGATATTTATAGGAAAACCATGTAGGGCTTCCAGTGTATTCTCTCTGCAGAATTGACCAGCCAAGCATAGCTGCATCAACTAGTTATAGACAATTAAAAAAATTAGGCTACCTACTCCATTTTATCGCAAACTAGATAAAATCAGAGCATAAATTATGAAGGTAAACTACTGAACTTGCAGATTTAGACCTGGCCTTCATTATGGGAATGATTCTTTAAATATCTCATTACCCAATTGCCCGTTACACAGTGTTGAAGTGCATTATTCTCTTTTGAACTCGTCCTACTATGAATCACACCCCTCTAACTTCATTTAAACTCCACTATGAGGGGAAGGACAATCAATTCTTGGTGGTTTAAACCTCAAAACCAGTTCTGATACTCTATTCTTGAGCAGAGAAATGTACCATAACATCTGAATGATGATGAGCAGCATGGATTAGGATGTGTATCAAATTTTAAAGCAAACTTTTCAGCCTGTTTCTAAGAAGAATCTACATTTTATTTATATAAATGGAACAATGAACACTCTTTTAAGGCAGCTAACTACACTAGTTAGTAAAATAAGTACTGAAAAGTTACAGTGCTGCAAAACCTTGGCCTGGCAAAATCCCCATCATATAAAAAGTGACCCCGTGCTAAGCCTTTCCAGAACTCACACAGGTAGCAGGAAAACATGTTTTCTTTATATTTATAGGGTATCTGAAATCAATTGTGAATTTATTTTTTTTTCCATTCTATGAACTTTACAAGCCAGACTGATTGAAACATAAAAAATGCCAACCTATCCACTAGCATTACGGTGAGTATTCAGCATAACAACAGGAGAGGGAAGGAGGAGAAGATAAAAAGGTAAGAAATAGGACTATTTAATATTTTTTTACTGAGACAAACTTAGCATTTAGCCTCCAAAAAAAACCCCAAACCTTTGGTCATGACTCAGCTTCACCTTCTCAAAATAATTATGTTTGCTTACTACCATCCTTCCTGTTGTCCCCCATTTGGGGCTGGAGGAGGAAAACACATAAGCTAAAATAAGGTGAGGAGTGCTTCCTACTTGTTTTTCCTTTCCAAACATTCAGTACATTGGATTCAGTGCATTCCCCAGAGCCTTTTACCCCTGCACCAATTGTGAGAACTTAGCATCAAAGAAACTTCCATGTTCTCTCTTAAATAAAGAAGCTGGATTAACAAACCAAAAACCTTGGTTTTCGTTGTGCTGCTTACAAAATGTGGATAACTCTCACCAAAAAACCCTTATATCTCATATTCAAATTGGTCTCACTGAGTGTCTGAGGCTACTTTTAGAGAAATGAGAAGCTCCCCAACAGAAGTTGTAGGCTCCAGACGTTCATGTCCAGACGCTTTAACCCGTGACTTGGCTCCTGCAGGACTTTCATGCTGTGGTAACTGCAGGGGTGACCTTTACTCACTCTCAGGTATAAAGGAACTAGAGGACAAATTAAGCAACAACTAGCTGAACTATTTTGTTCCAAAGCCTTCCCCACTCCACATTCAACTGATGTATAGCTAAAAAGCTTTAGGAAAATAAAAGAGCAGCAAAAGTAATGATAAAAAGGATGAGAAAAAAGCTCTCAGCAAGTGACCATTGCATCCCCAGGTACCCTTCTTCATCTAATCCAGCAAATGTAGGATCTCTTCCCCTCCTAAACTATCACAGATAAAAGCAAAGCCTCCAATATCAAGTGAGGAAGTTGAGGTCTTAACGCCCACCCCACACACTTTGGTTTAAGAACTCAGTGCTTCAGTTATTCCTGTGATTACAGCTGATATCAGCAGACCTAAAACATTAGTGCCATACCTGCAAACAGCACTGCACTGCAAACTGATTCAGGAGGTTACAAAGGTAAGTAAAAGATAACACACAACCTATCAAATGTTGTGACAGGAACATCCTGACTTACACTAGTGATAGACTTTGCATTGCTAATTGCAGTTATGAGAGATCCCTATAAAGATTATTTCTGATAAGTTCATCTATAAAATACCACCAGCTTAACATTATCCCAGCCAACTAAGCTATCCCACCTTGCTTTACAATAATTACTTAATCATTAAAATAAATTTTAATCTCTTCCAAAGTCTAGAGTCTGCCTAAGGAACTTTCCCTTTGCTCTCCCTTCTTTGAAGCAGAGATGTGGTGACAATAAACATGTTTGCAAATGTAGCAGCAAGTCTCAGCAAGGCAGCTATGCACTTGAAGAACACCACCAGCACTGCAGTTCAGAGACCAAAGCAATTCCAAAGGCATTCCTTCCTTAAGGAACGACCTTGACACAGGTGCCCTGTTAAATTTCTTCCATTTCATTGAGCTAATGGTGGCTGCACTGATAGATGATTTTATTTCAGAAATTTAAAGCCTCTGCCCAACACCACATGCATAATCTGAACAGCAAAGGCAAGATAAAAACAGTGACATTCTGAAAAGTCTGGACATCAAAGTTCTCTGTGAGACCAGCCCATCCATGTCTCAATGCTTTGAGAGTTCAAATACAAACTAGAGCCTGCTGTCATGTTGTCACTCCTGCAAATCCCCATTTTAAATAGAAAGAGTTGAAAAGAAGCATAAAGTTTACAGATTTTGGTATTTTTTAGGGTACAGCTGAAATAAGCCACGTTTCAGAGCATGCAAGCAACCTTTCTATAGCAAAATTCTGAAAGTGAAGGTTTGAGTAACAGCGCATTGAGTCTAGAAAAACACAGAGATGTTTTCATGCCTAGAAAGGAAAGCGAGGTCTCTGTGCAGGTTTACATATCTATGTACACATGCTGCAGAAAAGCAAAGCACTGCAGTTCACCTCCGTAACCTCAGGGCAGAACTAGAAGGACTCCTTGACAATCTAGAGAGACTGAACAAACAGCTGGATTTCCGACAGCAAGCAGGGATGAACCAATAAAGACATTTCACAAGCACTTTCCCTTGAGCTAACACAGAACCGCACCAAACCCTTTCACGCCTCATGAACGAAGGCGCTGACAGCCCCCATCTCCCGAAGGCAACGCCGGCAGCCGCGGCGCCGGGAAAAGGCGCGATCAGCCTTCGGAGTGCCAGCCCCAGCACAGGGAGGTTCGCTGCGTTCCGACGGGGGCACATCCCGCCCTCCCCCGCACGGCCCCGGGGACAGGGAGAGGCAGAGTCGCCGCCAGGCCGGCACCGACCCCACGTCCCCGCCTGGAAGGTCACCCCGGCGCGGCTCCGCGGGGGCTGCAGCGAGCCCTGGGGCGCCAGCATGGCCCGGCTTCTCTGGGTGCCACGACCACCTCCAGGTCACCCCTGCCCCTCACTCCCCGGGTCCTGCCGGGAGCAGCGCGGCCAGGCGGGGAGGACGACGCCATTTCGGGGTCACCTCCGCCTGCGGGAATTTCCTGCCCCGAGCCGAAGGAACCCGAGGGGCGCGGTACCGCCGCGGGCCCGGTACCGACCATGTCTGCGGGAGCGGCGGATCCGCTTGCTGCTCGAGGTCACCTCTGCGGCGCGACTGCGGCCGTGGCAGCGCTGCGCCGAGGTGCCGTGGTGGGGAGGGGCGCGAACCCGCGCGCGGCCGCCTGGGGGCTGTAGTCATGATCGCCGCCGACCAGCGCCTCTCGGCTGCCGGAGAGAACTACAACTCCCATCGTATCTCGGGGGCGGCGCGCCGCGCCCCCGCACGCCATTGGCGGTTGCCTCTCCCCACCTCTCCCCATTCATTGAAGCGCCGCGCGGCGCCGGAGGGGTTGGGCCGTTAGGGGGCGATGCGCGGCTGCCTTTGCTGCGCGTGCGCACGGTTGGGAGGGGTGGGGGCTGCGGCAAGCGCGGGCTTCTCGGAGCGCTCATGCGCGCTCAGCGGCGAGGATGCGGGGGCGGGGTGGGGAGCGGCTGCGGCGGNGAGCGCTCGGTGGGTGCGAGTGCGCGGCCGGGCCCTGCCCTGCCCTGCCCTGCCCGGCCCGGCGGGGCATCCCCCCGGGGCATCCCCCCGGGACATCCCGGAGCCGCGAGCCCGGGGCGGGCAGAGCGGTCCCCTCGCGTTTCCCGCGCGTTTCCCTCCCGCCCGGCCTCCTCTGGGGAGCTGCCGGCGCGATCCCGGCGCTCCACACTTGATGAAATCCTGCCATCCTGTTGCTTGGTCCTTTTTATTTTCAGGGAAAGCTGAGAGCTTACCTGTGCTATTCTGCTGGTAGAACTGCGTGGCTAAACTAGCGACCGCTTGTACAAAAATAAAGCTGCTCGTTTACTTGTATTTCGAATTGTTGAGTGAAGTAAATTCCTTTGGTGTGGCTGTAAGGGAGGCTGATACCGGCATAAATCCATCAGCAGAATAGAGCTTCATAAACTGTTGTTAGGGTGTAAAAAAGATCTTGGATAGCACAGCTGATTTTTCTTTTCCCTCAGATCCTGACAAGATCCCCTGTTAGTTAAGTGTTAAGGTCTCACAAAAATCTTTGAAATCTTACTCTAGTCCTTACAGTAGTATTTTAAATAAACACTCTAAGGAGAATGTATACTGAGGCAATTTCTTCGGTCCTGCGACAGGAGAGGGAAGTTGCTCCTTTAGGGCAGGGGGTGTAAAACGCAAGTTGTGATGCAGCGTTCCCGTTCTAGCGGGTCTCGCTGCCGGCCGGGCTCCCGCCGCAGCTGGGGAGGTGCCGAGGCTTTGGAGGAGCCTTGGAGAGCTGGCAGCTTCTGCAGGGTCCGGCTGCAGCAGGCACAGTCCCGCCGCCGCTGCTGCTGCTGCTGCAGCTCTCGAGCTGCCCTGATTTATAGCGGTTAATGACCGCACGTTTTTAATACGAATGGAGCCCGCACCCAGGTTCCCTTCTGTGGACGAGTTTGAGAGCCAAATGGCTGCAAGCAGAGCTGAGGGCTGGCTTGCTGGGAAGGGTAGGGAAGCTTGGTAAGGAGGAGGGAGCTTGTTTAACACAGTCAGAGTTTCCCAGAGTGTCCTAAGGTGCTTTACCCTGGTGACTTTTAACCTTTTCTGCACCCAGACGTTGTACAGACTTAATTAACACTATTTAAGATTGTTTAAGATTTAAGTATACACAGAACCTGGTGTGGACCCACATTAGGTAATTTCCAGTGACCATAATTGGTTCAGTTTAATTGATTTCTTACCAATTTTCAGCTAAATCAATGTTGGCAGGCTGTAAACTGATTTGTCTGTGTTAGCACAGCAGATTGTATTGATTTAATGGATTTCAGTTAAGAGCTTAACTTGAAATTTTCAAACTTTTTTCTGTAGATGACTCTCCTTATTCTTGCTCCTTTTTTGCCCAAGAATGTGCTCCTGGAATTATTTGATGTTGGAGATAACAACAAATCTTGTTACTTTGTGTTGAAAGTGATTTGTTTTGATGCAAAGCCACATGTAAATGCTTTTGTTTGTCGGAACCATGTTTATCATGTTTATCTTCAATCCCAGTGTGATTAGTCCAAGTTGGACTCAGTTGTTGTCTGTGCTGATTTAACTAAAGATACTGTAAAATGTTGCCTTTTATGAATATGGTGTAATTTTTAAAGTCAGCAAAACTTAAGAGTTCTAGTATTTCCTTGTTAAATTTTGTTTCTACTTGTTAAGCTTTGATTTTTCCGAGCAAAATTTAAATGTAATTTTAAAAAATATTCTTTAATGCTCCCCAATGTTCCATTAGTATGAATCTTTCATGTAGCACTGTAAGCCAAAAAGCTGCATAAATAGAAACATTACGTGCAAATGAAGTAATGGAAATTTTGTGTGTGTGTGACTTGGGCTCTTGGCTAACTTTCAAATACACTTTGCCATTTTTGCGCTCAAAAGGTACAGAATTACATGGAAATCAGTAATTAAACAACACACTGAAGTATTAAGATGCTTTAATCTCTATTTTCAGGAGATTAAGTATTATTTTTCAAGGCAACTAGTAGTTTTGAAGGGTAGTCTGCCAGAATTATCTCTTAATTTTTTAAAAAATATTTTTAAATGAATTATTTTCTGTTAACAGCTGGCTGTCTTCTTTAACTGTATTTTGGATGGGATTTTCTTTTACTTCATTGCCGTCTATAGAAACTGATGAATATTTTTAGGTAAGTTTTTACACTTAATTTTCAATAATTTGTGAAGTTTTCTTTTTATCATCCTCTCTATGTCTGGTACAGGTTTTTTATCTTATGCATTTACTTACAATTGTTATTACCAAGTCATGTCTCTTGTAGCTAAGTCTGTGTGATATCCTTAACATTTAAAATGCGCAAGACTATGTAAGAAAAATTAACTATATAGTGGCCAGGTTCAAACCTAGAAGTGCTAGAATTGAAATACTTTTGTAAATCTCTTCTCTGTTCTGGTCCAAGGGAATAATAGTAAGAGATTTTTCAGAAATAAGGTAAAACATTGCCAAAAAATACTGACATAGAATTAAGAGGATCAAAAGTTAATTTGTAAAGTGTGTGAGAAATCTATAATAGATTTTTAAAAATATATAGATATGAACAAGAACTATTAAAATTGTGGTTTAGAAAATTAATACAGGGTTGGCTTTTTTTTAATTCCTAGTGCTAATGTCCCAAACATAATTTTTCACCGTTCATTTCTAAACTTCAGTCATGTAGTACTGCATGGACATTAAATGTCATGAAGAAGCTAATCTATAAATTCCATTTATAATACAGATTTTGTTTTTGCTGTGGTGAAAACTTTCTTTCTAAAAGACAAATTTTACCTTCTATGGAAGTGGTTTCATTTTTTATTGCTTATTTTCAATTTCTTAACAGCTTAGTTGAATTTTTAATTGAAGGTGGGTAATTATCATTAGTTGATTTCTACAACCTTCAGCATGTTTTGAACAGGTAGCTAGGATGCAATAACATGTCCTGTACTCATGTGCCTGCTGCCTATGAAGAGACACAAATGATCTGTATCTTGCATGTAATATATATTAGTAATCTTTATGAACTACTCATGAATCAAATATTAATAAAAATTGTGAACAGAAAGGTTTTTTTTATTTGTTTTCCCTAAGTAGGTCAATAGTATGAGCAGGTGTTGTAGGTTTGGCAGGGGACACTGAGGGTTCAGGCCTCCTCTGGTGTGAGTGCATGTCAGATCTGAGGTGGGTGCTCTGGTGCCCAAAGGAGCTCAGGGCTCCATCACTGGCCAGAGGGGGTGGTGGCACAGTGGCTTCCTAATGGCACCCCCAGAGCTGAGGGTCCCTGGAAGATCTGTCCTCCTCCACCACCTGAGCACCACTTCTGGAGGGTTTTCTTCTCACAGCTGTTACGAGGTCCGGCTTGTAGAGAATCCCTGTTTAAAAACAAAGCCAAACAAAACCAACCCACAAACTGAACAACCACAATGGACACGGCACAAAGACTTTGGCATGTTGGCTGTAAATTCAGCAAAGCTGACCTCTGAATTTTTGCAAAGTGAACAGAAGGGTTGTGTTCCTCCTGCATGAGAAGTAGTGTTACTGGTTTCTTCTACCTTAACACAAATCTGTCTTTCTCTTGGTTGAACAGAGACTTTGTGGCAGCCATGTGTGGGTTTTGTACTTACTAATGTCACTGTCTGGAGGAGAAGAGGCAGGTTGGTGTTCTAGAGAGGAGATGACCTGTGTAACAATTCAAGTTCTACCAAAGCAAACCTTGTACTCTTAAAGTTAATTCATTGCAACATTAAAAAAAACCCAATATGATCACCAGCACCCGTTTCCCTCACTAGATGTAAACATTAAGCTGATGTTCTTGTGAGTTTTTAAAATGAGGCAAGCATTTAGTCAAGTGAATCAATTTAGTCAAGGGAGACTGGTCCTACTGAAAATAAATGTTTGCTTTTTCTCTTGTAGGACTTTCTTTTGCATTTGTTCGTTATAACCTGATAATCAAGTTATACATTTTGAACAAGAAGCTAGCCATAATGATGACTTTCCCTTTTTTAGGTGCAGTGCAGATGGGTGAATCCATCTGCTTCCTTTATCCATCCTTTCCATGTCAGAATGACTGATGAATGCTCTTCCATGCTGAATCTCTTGTGCAGTTACAAGAGTTTTTCTCATTAGGCTTATTTCTATGAATTATGGTCACATAGTTTCCTTAAAAAATTCAGCTTGTTTTACAACATCCATGTGACTTTATTTCTGTATTTTTGCAGAACCAAATTCTTAATAGCTGCCACTATACAAACTAAATTTTTCTCCTTTTTTACCCCCAAGAATTAAATAGTGTTTCAAAGAAAATATTCGTAGAAATACTTGTGGAAGGAGAATGATGTCTTACAGTGTTGATTTTTAAAATTTTTTGTTAATTGTATAAAATATAATTCTTTACGGATAGAAAAGACTGGTAATTTTTTATCTTAATGGCATTACTCATAAGTGAAACATAACTTTCAAACATGAATTTATCAGTAATAAGTGTAAGAGGCAACAAAGCACTTTGTTTCCTGTATGGAGGTTTTTCTGCTGTTTAACAGATTCATTTTGGTATCTGGCCTGCTTTTGGAAACCTTATCCAAACCGATTTTTAGGCAACAGCAGAGTCTATGGGTGGCTTTAGTAGCATATATGCTTATAATACTGGCCATGTTCAGTGTCTACTGATACTTGAGTAAAGAAGGAAGAAATTGCCTTTATTCATTCTGCTCACATAAGCACAAGTACTCTCTGCACATGCCTGTACTCATTCATTTGCACACCGTAGGGCTAAACAGCCCCATCTCTGAATAAAATTCCAGCTGATTCCAGCTGTGTGGACTCTATTGTCCATACCACTGCTACATAAGTTGGAGTTTCCTGTTGCTGAAAAACAGGCATGCATATATTTTTTGTTGTTTTTTTAGTTCAGTGTCGGGGAGGGTTATGTTGGAACCCATGAGAATGGTCCTCAGACTCATGCTTGAAGAAAATGTTAGAAACTTTTAGGCCTGTCATGAAGTCATTTAGAGTTGTTCTGTTAGGCTGGGATGGTGTTGAGGAATTAGTTAATTTGAACTCAGGGTGGTCATGTGCCCAAGTATGAATGAGAAGAGAGCAATGGCCACAGAAAAAAAATGGGTAATTGAGTGCTTATATCATGACACAAATGGTGGAAAGATGCTGCGTGTTTGGATGAAGGAGGCTTCTCCATGAAGCAATCAAGCAACAGGAATCATGGTTGCAGTTTGTGTTTTTCTAGTTTCCTTTTAGAATGATACAGCTATGCCTTTTTGCTCAACTTGCCATCTACCCTTACCTGTAAAGAGTAGCCATGGTAAAGTACTAACACAGATATGGTGAAAAAATTGGACCTTAATTGGATAAAAGCCTTTTGAATGTTTTGAGTCCTATGGAAAGGTGTTACTCTTGTCTATGTAATAGAATGTGCTTTTGTTTCATGGCCTGTAATCCCATTTATTTACAATAATGGGCCAGATACTGTTTTTGAAGTTGCTTACTGTCTGATATGGGAGGATATAAAGTATTGCTCTGAAACTGCCTTTTCCTGTTATAGTTGCCTGACAGACAGGGTCTGGCCTCAGTGTGTATTAGGCAAGGGAGCTAGAAATATACCACAGTTAAATTATGGGTTTGTATCTCCAGGTGGTGTGTGGATTCATGGTTGAAGACTGAAGAAATTAATTTTGCTAAAGCAAGAAACAACAGGACATTAAGCTACTATGCCAGCTTTAGATATACGCTTCAAAAATTTTCTGCTGCTCAGCATTATTCAGTAATCTTTAACTCAAATTGCAGGAAATATTTGAAATTCCATTCTAACAATATCCAACAGAGAATATTAAAGAAGCATTACATTTCAAATGCCTGAGGGAAAATGTTCTCTTGCAACACCGTGGGCATTTCGATCTCACTAGTATTTGCAGTATTATAGTCTAGTATTATGCTTTACTTGGTCTAAAATGAAAGCTCAATTTTAATTCTATCTCCAAAAACTTGGCATACTGCAGTGAAAAATAATTTATTTGAATGTTGTTTTTTTAATACACTGCAACTAACTTTAAAGCTTCCTCATATAATACTCCCACTATGGTTTTTTGTAATCTGACCCTTTCATTAAGACTTCAAATATATTCCCAAAGACTTATCTCAGTGCTTTCATTGCTAATTTACAAGTTAAAAGATTCCAAAGTTACCTAAGAAGTTTTTCTCATTCTATGCAATTTTTCTCTTAATAGGACAAAACTTTTGAGTATCTTTGTAAATATATAGAACACCAAACAGAGGAACTAAGACACTCTTAAGGAAGGTAATATGCAAACTCAAAATAGGGTTTAATAATATATACACAATTCTGGGCTGGGTAATTTGGAAAACCTGTTAATGAACTTCTGGAAGAAAAGTGCTGATTAAACCTTTGGGGTTTTATAACCTATATATGCTGTATTTGATAGGAAGGCTATTTGGCAGTGAATCCTCAGCTTACAAGGTTTGGGGGAGAGAATAAAAGTGTATCTAAAAGGTTTATAAAATCACTAGCTTGAATTTCTTACCATCTAAGTATTTCAGTATTTCAGTGTTGCCAGAACAAGGACAAATGCCATGTTTCTGTTGGAAAAATAAGATCTGTGGTCTTTAGAGAAATAGAATAGGGCTCTTCTCCACCTGCTGCTCACTTTTTTCTGTTTGCACTTGACTGTCACAGAGTCGTGATATTTCTTACCTTCACAGGTTCCACAGGAGGCAATTTTTTAGCAGTAGTGGGTCAGTTGCCTGTGTAAATGGACCACTTGTGACTCCCTAACAAACTAGATTGGAGAGGAATGTGATTCAAGGACTTGAAACCTGCAGAGAGAATTCAGAACAGCAGCATACTGCCGATGGTTTATTTGTTCAACATAGCCGTGTGGGACATAAATTAATGAAGTGTCATTAACAGTACCATTAATTTAACTGCAATGCTAGGCTCTATCCTTGCTAAATGAACGCCACTGATTCCTATAATGAAAGCTGGGAATCCTCTGCAGTGCTGGTGGACATCAGCTTGCCTCCTGAGGGCCACTGGTGAACTCTTGAGTTGCTACATCCCTTTTCATGGGAACTGAGGCCTACTGAACATTGATAAGGTGTCTTCTTTTCCATTGTCCCAGGCAGTTGTGCCCAAACTTCTGAGTAAGTAGAGTGATCCATTATCTTGTATTGAGTAAAATCTGAGAGATTATTATCTATTTGAATGTGCCCCTGAGAAGACAGGAGTATCCACTGCAGTGTAGTAACAACATCTGGTAGCATAATTTTTAGACAGAAATGACTAAACTTTTAAAAACTGCACCTGTAAAGGACAGTCTATTTTTGGAGGACACTTAGGTGGTTTTGTAAATGCTGAGCCTGTCTTGCTTGAGGAATGGAAGGCTTGTAAAATGCATTCGAGATACTTGTTGGAAGAATAGGTCTGTACGGATTTCAAAATCATGGCATTATGTGGCATTATTTCCAATTTTATCATCAATTTAAAAAAAAAAAAATTTCTTTCTTAATGGTTATATTGACTATTCCTTAAATAGAAGTATAAAGAGAAACAGGCACAGATATAAAGCTTAATGTACAAAGCTGTTTCCACTCTTTTGTACCTGATCTGTGTATTTAAGTAGATGCTTCCCAATCCACTGTTTTGCCAGTTTTTGTTCCAGTAACTTGACCAGATGCAGTGAATTGCAATGAGTTGTCTGCTGCTTTTGTCACAGAATCACGAAGTGGTTTGGACTGGAAGGGACCTTTGAAGTCCAATGCACTGTGGACACCTTCCTCTAGATCTGGTTGCTCAAAGCCCCATCCAACCTGGTCTTGAATACTGCCAGGCTTGGGGAATCCAAGCTTTTCTGGGCAACCTGTTCCAGTGTCTCACCCCCTCAGAGTAAGAAATTTCTTCCTTATATCTAATCCAAATCTACTCTCTTTTGAATAAGAACTGTTGTCCTTGGTCTTGTCACTCCAGACCTCATGTAGAAAGTCCCTCTCCCCCTTTCTGATAAGCCACCCTTTAAGTATTAATAGGCTATCATAAGGTCTCCCCAGAGCCTTCTCTTCTCCAGGCTAAAAACCCCCAAGTCTCCCCACCTTTTTGAAAAGGGGAGCTGTTCCTTTCCTCCAGTCCTTTTTTGTGGCTCTTTTTCTAGACCCTTTCCTAACAGGTCCATACCTTTCTTTGCTGGGGGTTCAGAGCTGAATGCAGCACTGTTGGTGGAGTCTCAGCAGGGCAGAGTAGAGAAAGAGAGTCCTCTTTCTTTTTACACAGCCCAGGATGCAGTTGGATTTTTTTTTTTTTAGATATTGGAAGATTTCCTTTGTAAATGTAATTAAAAAGTTGAAATTGAGACAGAAGTCATAGTGATGTAATGTCAGTGAATGAGGTGCAGCTTGTGACACAAGTTATATGAAAGCCCAGAATGTTCCTGGAACACTGCTGGCAAAGTCCTCTACCTCTTAGGATTGCTGTCAACTTTGTTACTCTTCAACTTGTGGCAGAGGTCTCTTCCTGTGGAACTCAGTCTAAAAAAACTTGTACTGGACAACTTGTAACATAGTGTCATTCTTGTGTTAAAATACAAAATCAGGACAGCTATGAAACAGTGACATTGGTGGGAGTTTCATTTGAATAAATACTTGGATAGTAAGCAGACCTTACTCCTTGGGACTGTTGCAGAATAACTTGATTAATTGATTTTTCATCAAAGAGTAAATTATATATTTATATTCTATAGAGATCTTGCTGGAGTAGCTTCTTTGGCATCTGTCAGTGATGATATTTAACTTTATAAACTTTTTCCTCTTTGAGGTTTTTTGATTTGTTTTCTGGGTAGAATTTTTTTTGTGTGTGGTATTTGTTGGGAAACTCCGTGTCTTTTTCTGTCTGTCTCCTTTGTAATATAGCAAGTAGTATCCCTATTTAGTAAATGACTTAATAAATGAATTTCTCTCTGTCATGCTTGTTCTCTGAATCCGATTACCAAAACTGCAACCCTACAGCTTCAGCGTGTGGCTGAACTCCAGTGCAATGACATACAATGTGCAGGTGGTTGAATATTCCTTAAGAAGCAGCCTGTAAAATATGCCACCCATAATGCCAGTGAATAAATGCCAACTTCAGCATGAGTATTCTTTTAAAATGTGCACCTTGCTGAGGTTATTAGTCACTCTGAATTCAAGGACATGTGAGTGCAGACTTTGCATAGAGCTCCAGGAGTGGCCTACCTGTGAAGTGCTGCTGCTTGATTTTCAGAAGATGGCATGCTGTGAATTTTAGAGCTCCCTCCTCGTGGATGAACTGCAGCAGATGCCATTTTGTAATTGAGGCCATGTAAATTAGTTATTCTACATGTATTTCTAACAATGATGTTTAAAAAATCTCTTTGCTGAGATCAAAGAAATGTTATCATCATGAAAGGAAATACTGCAGTATTTGCTGCACAGGGCAAGAAAAGAGAAGAATGAAAATTCTGCATCTTTTCTAACATATATATAATTGTAATCTGTTTCATGGATTAGTGTGAAGATTATGCTGTTTGCCTTCTATTTAAAAGTAAAGGAATAATGAAAATGGTGAAAATATTGCTGCTTCCCTTAACATGAATGTGGATGAAAAGGAAGCATCACACAGGATTGCAGCAGCAGCTGTGACTTTAATTTGAGCAAACCCAACTCAGACAAAGATCTTGAGTAAAGAAATCCACAGATAGAAATGAGACAGACCCTAAAATTGTATCAGTTCTAAAAAGATTAATGTAAAATAAAGGCTTGAGTAAAATACAAAAATTACTTAACTCTGGGGAAATTACTTCCCCCAGCCACAGCCATTTAGTAGTTTTGTTTTGCTCTGCCACTTGTGTGGATAAGTTAATTAAATTGTATCTTTTACATCTGTGAAAATGGAAGGAGCCAGATGTTGCAGCTAGCTAGAATAGTCAGTCACAGCTCTCTTTGGAGAGAAGATACCTCCACACTGCCCAGAGTTAATGCATTTTTAAACAGTGTTTATTATAGGTGAGAGATCATGGATGAAGCTGTGGTGGGGTGACCCTGGCTGGACATCAGGTGCTTACCAAAGCCTATCTCATTTGCCTGCTCAGTGGGACAGAGGAGGGAGAGAAAATGCAACAAAAAGGTCAAGGTAAGGACAGGGACAGCCAGTTACTGTCATGGGCAAAACAGACTCGACTCAGGGAAATCAGTTTAATTTATTATCAAGCAACTCAGAGTAGGATAACGAGGAAATAATTGTATTATTCCTGAGGCCATTGCTGATGGGCTGAGCCTTGTCCAGCAGGCATCCCTCCTGGATCCATCTGGCATTGGCTCTGCTGGATACAGGGAAAGCTTTCAGCAGCTTCCTCATCTTCCTGCCCTGCAAGCTCCTGCTAACAAAACCTTCCATGCAAACACAAACCAGAAGTGTTTAAAATTAAAAAAAAAAGGGGGAAATATGATCTTTGCGCTGGAAATTGTAGTCCAAAATTTGTTAATTATAAAAGTTTATTTGGAATACATGGGATTATAGGATTGCAAAAGTTGATCTATAATACAGTCACAGAAATCATGGTAATGGGCAACTGCTATGATATTTTAAAAAATTTTCTCATTCTACTAATTTTTTTTTTGGAAACCTCATGAAAGCAGGTCATTTGCCAGTGATTGACTGATGCTGTAAAGGCATCCTTGTATGTTTCCAGAATAATTATCACATTCTAGGTTGTGTGCTCAGTACCACTGTTTCCATTACATTGCCATTTACCCGTGGTGTAAATTGGAACCATATGAGAAATGGGTTGGTAGAAATGGAGTCAAACTGTGAACGGATTAATAATTAAAAGATCTGAACACACCACTTGAAATTTTTGACATTGACTGATTACTTATTATTTCAGTTTTTTAAATTTTATTTTATTATTATTTCAGTTCTTAAATTTTATTATATTTTATTACATTATTTTATGTTTATTTTATTTTATTAACAAGCTTCTGTGAGATCTCATATTTTCAAGGAAAGGAATAGAGAGAACGTGCACCATTTCAATGGCTGTTCATAATTTGGGGCTGCCAAACCAATGCTATTCATGCTGACATTCTGTCTTTTCAGGCA
>VYZP01041215.1:10199-34751 GCA_013400635.1 Hypocryptadius cinnamomeus
TGTGCCCTGTGTGTGCCCTGCCTCTGCCCTGTGTGTGCCCTGTGTGTGCCCTGCATGTGCCCTGTGTGTGCCCTGTGTGTGCCCTGTGCCCTGCCTGTGCCCTGTGTGTGCCCTGTGTGTGCCCTGTGTGTGCCCTGTGTGTGCCCTGTGTGTGCCCTGTGTCCTGTCTGTGCCCTGTGTGTGCCCTGTGTCCGCCCTGCCTGTGCCCTGTGTCCTGTCTATGCCCTGTGTGTGCCCTGTGTGTGCCATGCCTGTGTCCTGCCTGTGCCCTGCCCGTGTCCTGCCTGTGCCCTACCCGTGCCCTGCCTGTGCCCTGCCTGCTGTGGCTGCTGCAGAGCAGGGTCCTGAGCCCTGGGCTGATGTCCTGGCACTGGTCTGACCCTCACATGCAGAGCAATTTCTTGCTTTGACCTTGTGTTAGCGTTCAGGAACACATAATCACGGAATGATTCTATGCAGGTGCTTTAATTGAAGAGCTCTGGGTGTCAGGGGTACAGACCTAAATCTGACTCCGCCATAGGTTTGGGATGAACATGTTTTTATATTCTACCGTTATATAACTTACATATTAATTATTAAACTTACATTGTTCTTGCATGCATTGATTCCATCCAAGCATAGGTTTCTCGTGATCCCCCTCAAACCCTTTAACATATTTTCTCATGATTCTTCTTACAATTAAACAATAATTATACCTAAACAATCATCACATCTATATCTAAACTATTATGTCATTTATCATACACTGGTTATGCAGGTGCAATTTCACATGATCTGGCAAACACAAGGCCTAATGTTGCCCAGGGCCTCCTTAACATTTTCCCAGAGCCTAGTAAGCATAGCTTTCTTTCTAACTCCCCGAATTTTCTATGATTTTAAAATCTTTACTATCACTTGGACCCATTTCCATCCTGGATCTGCTGATGGTCTGGGCTCCTGGCTGAGCCTGCCCTGCTCCCCTGCCTGGGTACTGCTCTGGCTGGTGACAGCCCTGCCCTGCTCCCCTGCCTGGGTGCTGCTCTGGCTGGTGACAGCCCTGCCCTGCTCCCCTGCCTGGGTGCTGCTCTGGCTGGTGACAGCCCTGCCCTGTTCCCCTGCCTGGGTGCTGCTCTGGCTGGTGACAGCCCTGTCCTGCTCCCCTGCCTGGGTGCTGCTCTGGCTGGTGACAGCCTTGCCCTGCTGGCCACGCTGGTGGCAATTGCTCCCTGGCCTGGGGGAGCCACCAGCCCCTGCTGTGCCTTGACAGCTGCTTTGGTGTCTGCATAGGATAGGTTCAGGGAAAATCACCCACTTCTGCTTTATTTATTCTTTCAAAGTATTTATTTTATTTACAAATTAAGTTGGCAGAGGCAAATCTATCAATTTCTAGAAGTGAACTGCTTTAAAGGCTCTTTGTCTTTCCAATAATTCCTTCATAGTAAAATAAGAAGGAAAATAATGTAAGTACTGAGGATTTTCTTGAATACTGACATTTGCTTAAAGTAATCACCCCTTCCAGGTCTACAACTGTGCTGAAATTGACAGTTTTTTAAGGACAATATATGTGACTGGGTATGTTGCTGTAATGGCTGGATGAATCCAATAGCAGATGTTTGGAAAGCAGCAGGCAGTAATGTTACTGTGGCCCTTAGTCTCAGATCAGACTTTGCAAGTGCTGAACTTTTTCACAGCTTACCTGATAACTAAATCTGTATTTTTAATACCCTTAGACATTTCAGCTGAAAATGTGTAACAGAAATTATTAACATTATTAACTCTATAAGCATGAGTTACACTACTTTGGAATAACTTTAGATCTGATGTAATTCATTAAGAGCAGTTATACAGAACTTTTCTTGCTAATGATTCACTTCTCTATTCTATTAGTAGTATATGACTTTTCAGCAAGGAAGGCTTTTGTTTTTTAAAATAACATTACCATGCAAAACTTATTATATTCATATCCTGCTTATTTTGTTAGGAAAGCTAGCATCCAGCTTTCTTCCCTGCATTTGCACTAGATGCAGTTTCTAAAGGAAGCATGCCTATGTGCTTTAACCTAAATTGTTAATAGAATGTTGCTTTAGTTGATGAGAACATGTTCAATGTCTTTCCTATTGTTTCTAATTAGACAATGCAAAATAAGTTTCCATTCTCCAGAACAGGTTTATCTGCTCAGCTGCTTCTGTCCAAATGATCCATCACACTGTCCTATTAAGTACTCTGCATTAAGGTGAAGATAAATGCTAAGGCAGTAGCAGAGACAGGCTTTTGCTGGGGGTGCAGGCTCTGCTTTGCAAAGTCCCCTGTTTGGGAGACTAAGACAGAGACTGGGATTGCAAATACAGCAGTTAATATGTGCTTTGAACCATTTGGTTTACATGTAGGCATTGGCTAAATTCTACTACTTCTGACATTGAAAGTACCACTACTTCAGGATTTCACTTCTAAATTTTGCTTTCTAGCTCAGTAACTATGTTTTTTGGTAATGGTGGCTTTATCTGTAGCCTGACCTTGGCAGCTGATCCTGCCCAGCCTCCATTTTCAGAGGTGCAGTGCATGCTTCAGTTATGTTATCAACACACTGCAGAGATGAGCAATTACTTAAATTTCTTGGCTTTAGTTATGTGCTTACTCATGGAACTAGATGCTTTACTCATCTCCTTGTGAGACATGGGAGGGTGGTTCAGGAGGAGTTAAATAGAACTTCAGATCTCTGATAGAGAATGTCAGAAATTTAACTAACATGATAAAGGATTCAGTCTTGTGCTGGTTCAGTAGTCCTCTAAAAAAACATCCAAACAAAAACCCAGAAGCCTGACTAATGTACAGTATTTTGTTGCCAGCAGTCACTATAGAATAAAAAAACCCTAAAGAAGATCCATGTGGAGTGAAGGATTGAAAATGTTGTCAAAACTGGGTCTTTTGGTCAGTTGCAATGGACACATAACTACACTGAGTGCAATTACCATGTGTCTCCCTATGAGATGCATCATAGAAAAGATTAAAACCAGATCCCAATTTTACTGAAATGTCATAACATTGATACTGTGACTTAAACTGTTAGTTCATTACTTATCTGCTGGTAAATTAAAGCTATTTCAGATGTGACTGCAGGGGTGTAGTGACTTGCTAGTGAATAGTTGGCTGATTATAAAATCTCTAAAATACTTAAATTAACTTGTCCATGAATTATTGAAAGTATATGATACCTCGTTGATATTTTCAATGTTCTTTCCTTGCCTTGTTTAATCACGTAATTGTTTTACTGTGACTCCATAGAACAAGGGAAAAATGCAATTTTGACATTTTTTGGTAGATATTAAAGGATGAAATATTCCATTATTATAACTGCTCCATGTCCCTGACAATTTTTTTTCAACCACATTTTTAGCAGCTATATTTTTTGCCTGTGCTTCCCTATGCTTTTTATTTCTTTAGTAGTGTACTTCCTGATCTTTTTTCCCCCTCTGTTTTCTTTTATAGCTTTCCCTTTTTCTTATTCTTGTTTCCAGCTTTGGTTGCAGAAGAGCATTATACATAAATTGTCATGTTACTGAAAATACAGTTTGCCTCTCCTACTTAATGGCTGTTACTTTTGGAGAATGTTCAGTGGTTTCCAGATGTTCAAATGAAGCTTAGCAGTTACTTTGTTAACTTCAAATTCTAATGATGTTTGATTCTTTCATACTTCATTTTATGTGGTTTATTAGATGGTGTATATTTGCAGATAGTGAAGACAATTTTGGTTGTGCTAGTCAGGTAGACCTCACTTATAATGACAGTTGAAATAAAAAGGATTAATAAAATTCCATTTGGATGGATTTTTCACAACCTTCTACCCATGAATATAAGATATAGCACAGAGTAATCTAGTTCTTTATATAAACGATGCAATTGTCTTGAGCAAGGATTTACGAATCCTGCTGTAATACACAAAATCTAAGACTGGCATTGAACTTCTGTCAAAATACTTCAGCCTGTCCTAAATTTGTGTTTAATATCTGTGGGGGAAGAGGACAGAGCACTGCTTCCTTCATTGATAGCTGAATTGCAGAACACTTGCATCTTATTCAGAGAACAGGTAAGCTAAAGGATCTCCACTGCCTCTGATCAGGAGTCCTGAACTGTAGGATTCTCACTGTAGACACCTCCAGTGTCTCCTGAAATTCAATGAAGCTTTACAAGTTTATGCTTGTAAGTGGGTGCTAGTTCTGTGGTGTGAACTGGCAGACCCTGTGTTCTGTAGATAACTGGGTCCTGCTCTGGATGGGTAATTTTCTAAGGGAGCACAAAACAAGCCTACCACAGATGTGCAGGCATGTAAAAAGGCACAGATCAGCAAATACAGTATTCAGTATTACTATTCTAAAGCTTCCAAGCATATTGCCTCTCCCAAGTTGGTCTCCTTACGTAGACTACCTTACTTTTGTTTATGGTCTCATTATTGAAATATACATGGAAAAACCACGTAGTGCCTGTGTATGCTAATGAAAGCCCTGCTCTGTGTATATTGTACTGTCCTATTGCCCATACTCTTTGCACATCTTAAAGTATCTTGACCTCTGGCAATCATTTTGAAGTTACTTTCATTGTGCTGTGCTATTTGATCTGAAGGGATGCTTAAGTGGCTGAGTAACTGGATAAACAGAAACTGAGCTGCTAGAACAAAACTTCCTTCCAGAGAAAATGGATGTGGCTGTGAAAACAGACACCCATTAGCTCTACTACTCTGCAAAAAAGCCCCAAAAATCCACTAACCTGAATACTGAATCCCCTAACTGAATACTATTTTGAATGATCAGGTAGTGTTTGTTACTGATATTTGCTCTAAAGTAAATATAAAATTGTTGCTTATCATGCTTGTATTTCATTTTTGTACCTGATACCATAAATGCTGATGTCAGCCCATAGTCATATGTATGCTAATCACTATTCTCTCCAGAACAGCAGGAAAGCTTACGTAAAGACAGAACAATGTTGCCAGGTGTTTCTGCAAAACCCCACGTATTGTTTCAAGGACAGTGTTTCTAGTCAACTCCCACTTTTCAAAGATCAGCAAGTCACTGGTTTTCTGAGAACATTTTAGCAGGATAAGAAAATCAAGAGATACTTAAGTGTATCTCCAAAATGGGTACTGTACATGACTAGGGAAGTAAATCAGCTTCAGTTTATTCAAAAGTGTCTTTACGGCACAGCTGCTATCAGATTTTCATTTAGAGATAAATGTTAAGTCAGTTTAATTTTGGTGCTAATAAGCAGTTTGCGTACTTGTTCTTGAGTAATAAAAATACAAACCTTTATATGTGATTTTAACTACTTTTAGATACCTCATTCATATGCAGGAAAACCTTGAAATTAAAACATTTATTATCAGTGATGCAACTGCTTATGAAATGATATTTTTTATTTGACTGTTTAACTAGAAATTTATGAGGAGGCTTTGAAATAGAAGCTGGCACTCAGGATTTCCCCTTTTGAAATCATTCCTTCTGGTGCACTCTCCCTCTGGCTGCATGAATTCCTGCACTGCACCTTGTGCAGCTTGTGGCCTGAAGAAATGTTTCATATGCAAAGGCAAAGCCAGGAGTTTGTTAGCCTAATTAAAGTCTTGATAGTCTAATCAAAGAGTTATTATTAGCCTAGGACTAAGTATTTCAGAGAGAGTAGTGTTGTAGAAAAGGTCTCAGTCATGAGACCCAGTTAAACTTATTATTCCATGCACCTTTGTATCTACCTCCTTTCCCCCTGCTTTTTTATTCATCCATTTGCCACCCTTCTGTGTCCTAAGGTCAAGAGGTGCAGCTTTCCTCAAGAAGGAATGGGAGGGAAGTGACAGCCCGCCAATATTTCACAAGAAGTAAACTGATACTGATGATGCTGGTTTTTCTTCTTATGGTTTCTTAGCCCCTCTTGGGGCTAATCCTGCTATTAGTGCATGCTTACCCCTTAGTCCTTCTTCATGTGTCTGGAATTCCACATTACAGCTGAATTTCCCAAAAGTAATAAATACTGCATACAATATATATTGGGTGATTATTCTTCAGTTTTTTGTCATATTTGGTTTTACCCAGCTCTGAAACTTGCATGTGCTTAAGGACCAGTAATCAACTATTCATTATCTGAATGTAGTTATCTTTTAATTTCCTGTGCTTGTACTTTCAAGCCCTTTGTCATCTTGTGCCTGAGCTGCTCCATACTACATTGTTATTCTAGTGTTGTAAATATTTTTTTCTAGAATAAACTGTTATTATGCTACATTAATCAGAGGAATATCTTACCGTAACAATAGGTCTTAGACCACACAATTGCACAAAGCTAAGCTGCAACTAAAACCAGCAATAGCTCCTCCTGTTTCATCTCCAGACAGACCAAGACAAGTCCAGACCTCTCCTGAGGTTTGAAAGTATGGGTTCATAAGAAGCCTGTGATTTCTGACTGGCAATGGCAATATAATGCTGGTTTTGCTGCAGGCCAACAGAATCTTGCTGAGTATTGTTTTGAGCTCAGCTCAGCCTCTGGCCTGGCACAGGGCTGCTCCCATGGCAGTGGGGCTGTGGGTTTCATCCTCACAGCTCCGGTTTGCTGGCTGACTGCTCTGGAGGGGAAACAACCACAATTTAAAGGGAGGCTGATTTCAGTTTTCCTGTATATCTCAATAATTGTCTCCCCCCCACCCTCACTCCAACCCCAAAACCTCAAGCTCAAACACAAGCCCCTGAAACTCAACATGGAGTGTGCCAGTACATTCTGTAGTGTGAAATACAGAAGACAGTACAAATACCTTTTCCCTGAAGTTCTGCAGAGAAGAGACAGGCCATAAATAGTTTTTGCATTGTCTTGTTATGCTTTTTGTTTTCTTGACATTTCTGTTCTGATCTCTCTCTTAATTTAATCTGGACATGCTAGGAGCTTTTTCAAATACAGTTGAAATTTTTTGTTTTCCTTTCTTGAGAGCTTGTTTAAAGGTGCAAAAGAAGGGATCTCATTTTCAGGAAAAATCCTGAATATTTTATTTTTCATATCTCATTAAAAAAATGCTAACTACTCTTGAAGACCTTGGCAATGCTTTTGATACAAAGTTTATTATATCCTTTCTTAATGTGCTGTGAGAAGAGAATAATGCTTTAATGTTTATGGAAGAACTGCAGATACTGTCTGAAAAACTGGTACTGAGGCAGTTTTCCAAAAATGTTTAACACTACAGCTCTGTGTTTGTAATAGGCTATTATAATAAGGGATAAACTCCTTTACAGGATTTAAAACTGTAATTAGTAAGTATGCTGTTGAGGATTGGGTCAGCCAAATGAGTGAAGTGGATATTAAAATTCCTGTTGTGCTTACAGGTCAGTGAAAAACTGACTGCCTGCCAACCTCCCTGACTCATCTTAATGCCTCAGAATTAAAATAAAGCAGTTAGTTTACAGATGAACTTGCTGCCCAAAGATTGAAGCTAAGGATGAGGTGACTGATGGGAGACTAGACTGGAGTTCTGTGGTGTAAAAAAGGATTGCCAGTTTCAGGAATAACAAGTTAATGTTTCCGTAGTTCTAGAAGGAAACAGTGGCTGCTATTATTTGAAGGTATGTCAGGTGGGTTTAGTTGTGATAATGTACTTCAGATCATGGGAGCAGTGGAGATGCTCTGATTTATCAAAGAAATTTCCTAAGCAATTTTCTGCCATCCATTTTCTTTTCTGAGCAGAGTAGTTCAAAGCATTCAGACATTAATCTTCAGTGGGATTTTTTATGTTTGGAAATTACTCAAAACATTGAGGGTTCTTGTTTTGGCCATTTTTTTCTACTGCTCTATTCTTTGCCTGAGTTTTGATTTTGCTATGAAGAAGTAAATTTATTGACAGTGATTGTGGAGTTAACCATTATGACAGAAATTCTAAAATTTACTTTATCCAAGAAGAGGAAATCAAATCTCCAAAATGTGTGTGGTGCTTTTTTCCACAGGCAGCAGGGCTACTTTTATGGCACTTGCACAAGGCTCTAGAGTTCCTTGGAACTGTGGGTTTGTGGGCACAGGGACAAGAGAGGGAGGGAGAGGTTTGTGAAGGATGTTAGTTTTGACCCTTTAATAAAGACAAAGAAAGGGCAATTAATTAAATGCTTATTTTAATGTGTCTGATATTATGTGCCTTTTCATACAAATATAAAGCATCTGATTAACTCTAAAATAAAAAATCTATTGCTTTTACATCTCATGCAAGTCTCAAATGCTTTAGATGAGTCTGTTTGTCTGTATTGTGAAAGAATATTCACTCTTGGCTTTTGGGCAATGCAGCTGTGGGACATGCCCAGCTGAAACACTTTATTGGGCAGTGCTCAGTGGCAGAAATCTCCTCTCCTCCAATTGCCTGTGCTCAGTGATTTCATGTGCTCTTATCCTTATTGCTCACAAATGTCACAAAGACATGGCTGAGCTGTTTGGAACAGAATAAACAATGAAATCCTGGGAAAGCAGGTTGCCTTACCAGCTTGTTCATGTCCACAACAGAAGGCCACAGTTGCCTTTGGCAGGTCCACCAGAAATTATCTGTCTTTTTACCCTAAACGGTGGCTCCTATGGGTATTTCAGAAAGAATGAATTCATTGGCCAGAGTCACTCTCCACATTTTTTTTTACAGAATAACATTTTCTGACTTAAAATTTAAACAACAAAGCAAGTAACATTTAGTAGAATGAATATGCATACTCAAAAGAAAAGTAGAAATTTAGTAGTGATTTCAGTGCAACTACCAGAAGGAGAAATAAAATGAAAATAAAATAATCCCATCTCCCCTGGTATGAATTCCCTCAGAGTATGTTGAATCTGGGAGATGAACAGTTTTCAGCCAAGTGAATGGGTGGCACAATGGGTGCTTGTATTGAGGCTAGAGTGGCAGAATGTGTTGTCTTGTAAAGGAAAAAGTTTTATTGTTTAATTGAGTTTATCCCTTTTTATCCCTTATCCATAATGAACACGATGGAAGTAGGAAAGAACAGAGGCACTTCTAGTGCATTGCCAGGCAGCAGGTGTCCCTCCTCAGTTATTTATAGAGCACAAGAATGCATACCATGGAAATGGGCTGTGAATGGCCAGTGACCCATCTGTTTTATCTGCTGGGTTTTGGGACTGATTGTGTGGAAACTGACTTTTTCTACCTGAAGAAATTTGTGATGAAATTTGTGCTTCTGAACAAACCATTAGATAAGTGACCTTCTGCTATCCTTTTAGTTCTGTAAATTAGTCATATGTGGTTTAGGTTTTTTAAACAGGAGGCTCTTGCTGTAGACCTTTTCTCATTCCTGCTGAGCAAAGAGATTTCTTCTGGCCCTGAATGCAGCATTCTGGATTGTAGCTATTTAGTACAGCTGATTTACTGATTTTTGCCTGTTTTTTCATTACAAGTCTAGTGGTTTTTGTGTTTTCTCATTGTCCCTTTAGGTTTCAGATTAGCTTGAAGAAATGTCATTACCTGCTTCCCAATACTTTTTTCCCCTCTCTGCATTAATCTGAGCTTGTGTCCCAGAATTGTGGCTCTCACTGAGAATATGTGAGCTCTGAATGTTTGTTTAGAAATATCCATTTTTTAGGATCTAGGTCAAAAGCTGATTCAAATGAAATAATGAAATAATAATGAAACTAGGGCAAAACAAACAAACAAAAAGCCCTAAATGCAGCTTTTCAAGTATGGAGAGGGGGGAATAATCCATTACAAACAAAATTAGTTGAGAGCAAATTACTGTTCTTTACCAAATGAAGCTGTACAGACCTTCTCAAGCAGCTTTAAGAACTGGTAGTTCCTTATGGCTCAGTCTTGCATTTTCAATTTGTGCAGGATGGTGACATCTAGAAATACTGTTACAGCTTTCAAAGAGCAGAAACGAACATGGTAAAGAGAAACTGTCTAACCTCCTTCAGTGTACATTGTTCTTTATAGTGTCACTACATAAAATGAAAATCTGCTCATTGGTAGAAGAATTTCTTGTGATTGTGCATCACAACAATTAAAAATATTCATATGTGCTGTAAGTGTCCATGGTAATCTTATAAATAAACTGATCTTGTGCCCCTTCTGTAATGATGAGGTTACTGCATCTTGGAGTTGCTGTTATTATTAGGTCTCTTTAAAAGTATATATATGCTGATTAAAATAAAATGTTGAATTTCTTTTCCCTTTGCTTACTTGCTTCAAAATTTGAACTTGCTATGGTCACATTGCTCCTGTTGCTCTGAGGTTTTAACATGGAGCTCATTGTCTATTGAAGTCCTGTACAAATGATGCCTTCTCTCCCTGGGATGCAGGATCTGTCCTATTAACTCAAACTGGAATTATTGGGGAATATTTTTCTGATTTTAACTAAGTTCCTTATACAATTAATACATTTTTAAATGCAATTTTGTTTATTCATACTTTCTGATATCAGAGGTAGTGGAAAGTTAACACTCCCAACACTGTCTTGATGGAGAAAGGTATTTAATAGTCAGTGCATAGAGATTGCCCTTCCAGGTGGAAAGGCTTGTAAGATAAATGCTATGGTGTACTTCCAGTGGTTAACATGATTAATCCTTTCTCTAATCTCCTCAAATACTTAATGAGGAAGGCAGAGAAGCCTTCCCTGGAGGTGCTGGGATCCTACAGGATCAGCACTTTTCTGGAGAAGTCAGGACAGTAAAAGGGGTACACAAAGAAAAAAGTTTTTAATATGTTCTACTTATGAGTAGAACTAGGGCATACTTTTTTTCCGGCCACTTATTTATTCAGAGGATACAGATTTGGGTCAGCCAAAGGTATTATATTGCTATTTAATCCTATTTAAATTGTCCAGTTGTGACATAAATAATTTTGACCTGTTGTTTTTGAGACAATGTTATCTTGCTTAGATAGCCATTTAAAGGTTAATATCCCAGCTTTCCTTCAAAGTCAAATGTTGGTTTAAAGTGTACAAAATTGTTTTCCTATCTTGCACAAACCACTGAACTGAAAATATCCTTCATTTACACAGCGATATTTGCAATGCTTCTTTTGGGGGAAGCTACAAACTATTCAAAGCTTCAAAGTAAATCTGCTTTAATGTGTTTAAAAACATGCAAGATATTCCTTGATGGGAAATAGAACACTTCTATATTATTATGTAATATTATGTAATGATAAAGAAGCTGAGAAAAAAGGAGACTGACTCATCACCAAGAAAGCTGATGGAAAAACATTTGCTCCTTTTCTCCATCACAAGAGTTTTGAGGATAACCATATTAAGAGATTGTGAGATGCTGAAATACAACAAGTGGGGAACATATCTCTAGTTAGAGACAATTCCACACATTAATGTTTTCTTTTCTGTCCTGATTTTTTTACACAGAGATCACTTTGCTTCTCTGAGCCATAAATTTTAAATGTTTTTGTAAAGGCAGGGTAAATGTGGTTCACACTGATTGCACATACAGAAATGCTCATCTGCTGGAAGAGAAGGAAGTGATGTGGAAGAGTTAGGAGCTACAGGTTAGGTTCTGGGCAAGTGCTGCACCATCCTTCCCTTCCACTTCATGCCTTTTCAGCTATATAAAGTGATGGCAATTTTCAGAACTGAGGTGCAAATTCAAACCCACTGAAGTTAATCCACAGTCCCAGTGCTGAGGCAGTGGGATAAAACTGGTTGACAAAAAGATTCTTCTGTTTGTTTTGTCATATGAAGAGTTGGTTCATCACCAGTGATGGCAGTAACACTTAAAAAAATGTGGAATAGCTGAAGCCTGTGTTTCAGTGAGACTCAGCCTGCTTTGGCTATACCTCAGGTTCCTTTCCAAGGCTTTCTTCAAAATCTCATGCAGGAAAAATCACATGAATTTAAAACTTATATAGGAGAATGAAAATACAAACTCAAGTATGACTTTGAGAATGGCAGTCAAAACCTGAACAATCTTACTCAAGCTCTGTGTGTAGAGGAGAGGAGAGGGACACTCCCGTGGTATCTGTTTGCTGTCCCTTGTTTTTATTCCCCTCCAGGAATTTGCAGGCAGGCTACAAAAGTGATGCAACTGTAAACTTTTAAAGACAAAGAAGATACAGCTCTACTTACAAACCTGGAATGCTCTTAAGTAGATGACAAGGGTCAGAGATTATGCCCACAGCCTTCACAAACTGATTTGAGAAGCATCAGAAAAAATAAAGCAATCCCAATTTGACAAAGCAAACCACTTCAAAACTCCAAGAAGTGAACTGAAATGTTGGTGTCTATTCAGAAAGGGTTTGAGATGTGTTTTAGCAGGGTGAGGGGAGGAGGGAAGCATCATGTGTTGTTTGTTTTGCTTGTGTGTGTGCACTTCAGACTACTTGGAGGCAGTTCATGTGCACACATGCTGTGACTGCATGGCTGTTGTGTTCTGTAAATGTTCTCATGCCCCAGCAGATTAGTCTGGTAAAGACCTAAATCAGGGGATTTCTTCCATGCTATCTATGCTCTGCCTAATTTCTGTTTGCTGCTTACTGTGACTGTGTCTGAAGGGTTAAATGTGCTATTCTTAGCTCTGTTTCTTTGCCTGCTTGTTTCACCTCTGATGCAATGCAGTGCTGGAACTGCAATGCATTGTCAGTTTACATCACATTACACCAGTAACAATTTTTAAATCAGCACGAGGTAATGTGATTTGTTTTCCTTTCCTGTGGTTAGATGTCTACTAAGTAATCAAGGCTGCATGCTAATGACTCAAGAGTAGTTACAGATCATACCTTGACAAAGTAATTTGATGTGGACACTATGTGGATAGCTTCTCAAATAGTTTTTGTGTAAACAATATAAATATAGCTGTGCACTGGAAATCTTCAACCCAGTTTTGAATGTAGTTTCCATGCAGAATCAAACTAAAATAACTTGCTTATGCTTAATGTAGCTTTGGATTATTTCATATAGGATAACTTTATTTTTCAAAATAATGCAGTTGACTAGAATAATCTGTTTTCCTTGTTGTTCTATCCAACTGATTCTCTCGAAATAATAGTACAGATGGGGGGAATTTTTCTATATAGTGGCTAGAATTTTGCTCTGAGGACAAATAAGTCCCAATCATATGTTTGGTATCATTCTGAACTTCCTTTTTTGACAGTTGGACAGAACCACAGATTTTTTCCTTAGCTCATGCAACAGTATTTAAATGAAGTGTCAAACTAGGAAACATTATAGATGAGTGTTCTAGATCCAACTGAGAAACTGCAGTACAGTTGCAGGCCTGGATTTTAAACTTAGCCTGAGACAATGTTAAGTGCTTGATTTGAGGGCAATTTAAGGTCTCAGTGAATCATTTTACTGCTGCCTACAGAAGTGTAAGAGACTCAAAGAGTGGCATTTACACCACATAGGAATGGAGGAATTCTCACTGTGTGGAATTAGTTCCAATGAATCTATAAGCAACCTGTACGGAAGACAATTTTAATGAGCTTAGTCATCCCTGTGCTGCAGTTGGAAGGCATGGTAACTGCTGAAATAACTGGAGTTCTAACTTTCCCCTTCCTATAGAACAAGGTGCAGCGTGCAGTTGCTCTGTGCTTATGGAAGACTGCTGTTCTTGGGTGACATGCAGCATTTTTTTGGTAATTGCCATGCAAGGCAATGTATGGAGCTGCTTTTTGTCCCCTTGAGTTGTTTTAACATCCTTTGACTTTTAGACCATCTTTCCATCCATTTTGGTGAGTGGATTATATCCTGTTGTTCCCTTTCCTTTTCTCAGAGGGAGGTCAAACACTGGGATGCTGTTCAGCTTCATAAGAGTAGTCATAGAGGAATTTTGGGATTTAGCCAGAGCTTTAACTATTCAGAAGCTCTTGTGAATGAAGTAAATTATCCTGAGCATATGACGCTTCAAGAGGAGCATTTTATACAGTGACGTACTTGGTGCTAAGAATAGCCATGATTTCATATGGTTAGATTAACAATCACGTGCTCCAGAGGTGATGGATGTACAGTCCTTCGGTGAGCATGTCCTTCTGCAGGATGTGTTGGGTTCCCTGCATTCTCTGGAGTCACTGGAATGTGTCTGTGTGTGACACTTGGTAGTGTGTGCATTTAGCTGCTGCAGGGCATGGTTTGAGACGTGGCTTTGTAGGTTGAGTCTGCATCTTGGTCTAAGCGAACAACTGTCAAATCAGACCTTATTTTAAATGGTAAATCAGATTGTAATGACCCGTGCCCTTTTCTGCAGGAATATACAAAAAGTAATTTGAGTATAAGAAATATAAGGGAAACAGTTCCTTTCTGCAGTAAACTCCTTGATGTGCTTTATCAGTAAAATATTTGCTGAGTTTATAGATGATTAATCATTTGTCTTTTAAAGAAGAAATTTATTACCCTTTTAGTCTTTTAGAAATTGAGTGCTTCATACTATAATGTTTATAATGTTGTCAGATCTTGTGTGTGTTTATTCCTCACATTTGTAAAATTATTTGGAAAACAATCTGAGAAAATGCTATTCACTTATCCCTAGAAACTGAGCTTTATTCCTGCCTATGCTTTCCACTCAGCAGTCTAAGTGACTTAATTGATAATCTTTATATGAGGTTTAACTCAGCAGTTAATTGAACTTCAGGGAGTAAAATACACTTTTGTTGACTAAACTGCTGTTGTGCTGGTGAAGACATTGGACCTGCCAGTGCTCCACTGCACCGAGTTATCAATTCAGAGACAAAACACAAGTATAAATCAAGGTAAGACACAGATTATCGCAAAGCTTCTAAGAGAAATATGGAGGCTTAACATGTATTGAAAGTATCAAACCTTCCTGGACCTAGTCTGGTTGGTTGGATAAAAGAAAAATCATCAAAAAAAAATCATCAAAGTTACCCAACAATCTTGCCTGATGTGCTGGGGCATATTTAGGGTAAATACATTACACTGTGTGCATGACAAGATAGATTTTGAGATAGTACAGTCTTGCATATACATAATTTGGGTGGTCTCTTAAAGAATAGAAGTCTTTGTCATTCAGAGGATAGCTGGGTGTTCTTTTTATTCTTCATAATATGCCCCACTAAGATTCTTGGAGGGCATTTCTCTTGGGGGTCTCTCAATCCTCCTGTAGTCTCATCAGTAAAACTGAAGTCGGAATTGCCTGTGTAAGTGGTGATGGTGATGTTTTAATGGCTCTAAATCAGTAAGAACTGGCTGTGCTGAACAGCAAAGGATTGTCAGCATCAGGGAATTTTGCCTTTTTCAAATACCATAGTGTTTGTCAGGGCATGGAACTGGAGTGAAACATGTCCTAGATGAGCTAAGATGAACATCTGTAAATGTTGTTTTTAGCTGTGCATGTTGATGATTGGTGGAGCTGATAAAGGTTCGCAGAAGGTAAAGCACCAACAGAACCCCTGTAAACTATAGGAAAATGTTTTCAAAATAATGAAGGGTTAAAATGACCTGCTTAAACCCCACTTCATGCCTTTTGTCTGAAAACTGAGCCAAATCCTAGTTCAGAGCATTAAGATGTCCCTGTCCCATCCCCAAAAATGGGATTATTGAGAAAAACATTCACCCCTTTCAACCTTATAATTTACTCCTGGAGTAAACAGCCAGTCTAGGAATTACTGTTATTAAAAAACATTTTGTTCAACTGGGGTAAGAATGAAAGCTGAAAATTCTGCAAAGAGTAAACACAGAGTCTATTTTTCATTTTGTTTTTGAACCTTGAAGTGTTTGGGATGAAGAGCTCTTTCACCTGCGTTCAAGGATGAATGCTGATAACCAGCAGAGATGAAAAGTCAGTTGGTAAAAAATACGATGTTTCAAGTTTTCAGGCTTGCATCAAGAAAAACTTGGAACCATGAAACAAATCTGTGAGCTAGGACAACAGTGACATCACTAAGGTTAAGTGGTTAATTAACACTAGGGGTGAATATAAACTCAGTGGGTTTTGACATTTTGAAAAGAATGTAGATATTGTATTCAGTATCTGCTCCATGGGATACTGCATAAGAAAATGCTGTTTGTCCTGCAAATACTAACATTTTTTGGATTTTGATAGGAGAGTCTGTGTAAAGGTGAGGGCAATACAAGGTAAACACAGATGGAGTAGCTCCTGAACCCTTGTCCAGTGTTGTGTACCTTGGAAGAGGGCACTGTTCCCCACTCAGCAAGGCAGTCTAAAAAGAAAGTCTTATCTTTTTGGTAATCCTCCATCATTTTAGCTTTCTGGCTAAAATCAAGAAAGCAAGAAATCTGTCTGATCTTTGCAGATGAAAGATAAGATCTGGCAGGCTTTAAACTAGAGCAATATTCTTGTTCCTACATATATCACAGTTATTTTGGAGTCTGTATGATAGAAAGGACTGGTGGGAACAGAAATAGTTGTGTGAGGGTAGATAGCATACAGCCGTCTGCCGAGTGAGACTACAGTTAATTGGCTTATAAAAATTAAGCAATTATATTAATTCCAGAAGGTGGCTCTGGGACTTATTTTTTTCAATAAGTTGGTGAAATAACTTCAGATGTTTATATTTTTTAGATTATTCATATATATAATTGTTGCTTTAAAAACCCCAATCCTGCATGTGTTTGAGTGTTGCTGAATGTTTGCAGTGTATATGGTATATGGTCAGGTAAAACAAAACAGGATAATTCAAAATATATACTTGAGCATATACTTGACTATCTCATGAGTTTCAGAAGTTTAATACTTGAGTTGATATATCAGATCTTGTTTAGCAGATGTTATTTTAAAAAGTAGTAGATTTCAATGCAAAGAATGTCATTAATGTAAGCATAGGTTTAATTTGTATCCATTTAAGTTGCTCTAATGAAGTCACATTTATGAAGTCATCCCAGTAACTCATAGAAGGCTCGTTATTTGGAAAAAATAACTTTTTTTTTTGCTTTTTATGTTTCTTAATGGCTATTATAAAGCTCATCAGAGAGGATGCACTTAAGTGCATAAAAATTTAAAATGCATTTAGCCATTTATATTCAAATACCAAAGCAACACAAATCTTAGTGCAAGTAACTTATGTCACTGAATGTGAGTGGAACTGTCTTGAATGTTGACCCGGCTTGGAAAGATCAGAGAGCAGCAACACTGCAAGCCAAGTCTGCAGTCAGCATCCTCCTGTCACTGAGGCTCCCACCTATGGGATCCACCTAATCTCAGCCTCTGAACTCTGAATTCTTTCTCAAAGTAACTTTGAGTATATTCTGTGTCACATGGAGAACTAGGAGCTTCCCAGTCCTTGATCTCTGCAGAATTCATACAGGAATTATTTTCTTTTGTCCCATTAGGACAGGAGAGGAGGGAAAAACAGGATTCTTGACAGTAACATTTTTTGGAAAAGACCTCTTTAAACCTGTATCTTTTGACTGTAAAGAAACCACTGCAAACAAAAGGCTTGTCTCCTCCTAAGGGTTAATTCCATGAGTAACCTTGCAAGTAGACAAGAGAGCATTCCTGTGTTTCTAGCAACCTGAAGCAAATCATTGAATCCTTCCTTCTTCCATCCAATTTGACCTCCCTGCCCTAAGAAGCAGAAGCCAGTTCTTTTAGGTTTCAGAGCTGCCCATCAGTCAGACAAGAGTTTAGAGGTAGGTGAAACAGCATTTGCTTTTTTTGGGAAGACATTTCAGAACTATGGTAATTGATTTGGATATCAGTTCCTAGAAATGTGGTCACCTGGGTAAGCTAAACCTGCATTTTAGGTAGGAGACAAATGTGTTTTAATATGGTTTTTTTTTGTTTAAAAAGCCCCTTTGTCTTGCTCATTGTTTCCACCAGTGAGATTAAGTCAAAGTTTGAAAATACAGTCAAATGAAACTAATTAAATCTGCTAGTAATCACAGTTGTGATTATTATCACTGCAGCCTGGAATTCTCCTTAGGCAGTGCAAAGCAAGAGGCATTATTTCTACAGAAAGCTAAAAATGGGGTTCCTTTGGAGCAAGAGCAGATAAAATGCAGGCTCTAGAAGCACCATGATAATTGCACTTTAAAGAAAGTTCATGCTCAAGTGGCTCAAGAGCATTCCTGTACATGAACAAAAGCCATGTAGCCTGTGTGGCAGAAATAGGTGACAGAAGGCTCTGACTCATCATGTGGAACTGTAATTTAAGTTCAAGGGGGATTTTTCTATCTTGGATCTATTCCTACTGGCTCAGATGTCTCATAAGCCTTTAGCACCTAGTTTTAATAGAGCCAGTGCCTACAATCGAGAGATGGGTTGGATGCAGGGAGCAAAATACTACTCATCTTAAAAATATCTTCCAGCTAGAGCTGAGGTAACTTTGTGCTGATAAGAAGCTTCCACTGACCTTTACTAAATTTGATTTTCTAGATTTAGAAAAGTCTCAACTCCCTAAGAATTTGCTTAGTGAAGCACTGAGAAGCAGATGCAGTGTAGGCATCTTGGTGCTTCCCACTCAGCACAACTTTCTTTTAGCAAACAAGTTCTGCCAATGAACAATGTGTGAGGGGTCACTGCTGGCTCTTATCAGTCATAAGTAGTAATTTTTTTATGTTAAAACAAATTTTATATAAAATAACGTAATATTCCATGAAAGTTTGTTTAACAAGTAGTACTAATATTGGTAAAGACAAGTAGCTTGCCTGTCTTAAAGTTTCATAAGGTATTTTTCTAATTATTATTTTCAAAGTTAACAAGTCTGTCCAGCTCCTTGAATACTTAGTACATGAGTATTGTTTCATAAAAAATCAAAATTACAGTAATCTCTAACTTCAACCAGTTTTTGGTAAAAATCTGAAAATATACATCAGCTATATACACAGGGGCCTTTTTAGGTGTATAAAATCTTGACAAAGGTAGATAAAGGCATTCCATCTCAAATGTGGGGGCACATAGGATTTTCCAAGTGAGGCAAGAGCAAAACTGCTGCTGTCCTTATACATTCCAAAATCTAAGCATCCTTTAGGTAGACTAACACAAGGTAGTTACTGCTTGTCTGGGAGGCTCATCAGGCTGTCCATAACAGATACATGAGGCAGATTTGTATGCCTCAGGGTGACTGAAGAGGAGGCTTCAAATGGTATTTTAAAAACTTCTGGTTTGTGAAGGCTTACCACTTTAGTTACTAAATCCAGTGAGGGTTAGGAGATCATATTTTGGCCCTAAATAAATAGTGGCAATTTTTGATTGTTCCTTTACTGCTGTAGGCACTGATGAATAAGCCGTACTGGCCATGCAGTGGTCAGGTGTTTCCTTGGGTGTCCAGGAAGATTTTATTAGAAAATATACTAACATTTCCCAATTTCTGATGGGGGAGTACAGCTTGGGAAAAAGAGAAGCAGTCTTAAACTAGTATTTAGCTGATTCAGTTCCCTGAAGGCCAGGCCTTGTGCAGGCAGTTCAGTGTGTAATGGGATTGGTGCTGACATGGTCTGCCCAGGACTGCATTGCTGTGACACAGATCTTTGTTAATAGAGCTGCCTTAATTAAAAACACTGAGTTCATTATGAAATTCTGTTTTGACCCTTAGAGTTAGATTTGAATATAAAAGAATTCCTCTTGGGAACTGCATAGAAGAGTTTGGGAATACATCTGAAGATAAATTTGATATGGGAAATTGATTACAATAGAGGCAGAGACACAACCCTGGTGAATCCTGAATAGCTCTGATAGTCAGAGGTGAGGTGGAAAGGACCAGTCCTGGCTGAGCAGTCCCTGGGGTGTTCCCTCCTTGCTGGGGTTGTTTCCAGAGAAGCTGAAGTGCTGTAACAGCCTCAAGCTCCACTCAGTGATGTTGCCTCCTCTTTTTTTCCATAGCAGCTAGCTCATGTCCTTTGCACAACTGAGAGTAGCTCAAGGCCATCATTTCATGCATGACTTGGTAAATTGTGCAAGAAAGAGCACTGCCAAATGAGGAGCTATGCCAGTTTTCAATAAGAGGGCCATCTGTGACAAAATGTTTTAGCAAGTTTGAAAACAATTGAGTTCTTTCCCATTTTTTACTTTGATTTCATTTAGCATGTAAGTAACTTTGCAGCCTCCCAAGAGTAAATCTATGTTACTGTATCCTTGTTTGCTCTGCATTAAGTTTTTGTTGAGTCAAGTGGTTCCATTCCAGACCTGATCCTGTGTGGTACTGAAAAATGACTTTGCAACAATGTGACTTTTGGTTCCTATTGGACACATTTGTCAGGGTAGGTGAAATTCAGATATTTGTGAAAGATAAAAAACATATAAATAAATTGTTAGTAGTTACAGCAATAGTAACTAAATGTAAAAGTAGTTTACTGCTGGAATGAAAACATTTTTAAATTTGGAAAGAATTCCAAGTGAGCTTCTGTCCCTTAACCCAGCCTGTAATATCTCATTACCATTTTGTTTCATTAAATTTAGGAAGCTGTTGCAATGGAGTTTTCACATAGCAAGGATTGAGGAAATTTGCCATTTGTTTGAGGGATCTCTCAAATTGTCTTAAACTCTTGCAAAGAAGACTACCTCTATTTATAGTAAAGGGGCAATAATAGGACTTCTAATATAGTATTTTTTAAACTCATTTTGGTGTAATCTAATGAGCAGAGTTTTGTTTTCTTAAAGAGTGTGGTTATACTCAGCTTACTTAATTGCACTTCCTAAAAGCAAGAGGAAAATGAGAGTTATTTTCTGGAATCTGGAGGTTTAATTTGACTTTTAATTTAGCTGTCTAACATTCTGAGGTTAAGCATCTTTCAGCTGGTAGAGTAAAGCAAATAGAGAGCAGGTTAGTGTCACTCACTGAGGAGTCAGTGACAGGGACAGAAATCTGCCTTGTGCCAGCCCATCGGACCCTGCCTGGAAATGTTGCTTGTACCTGATAATTTGCCTGCTTGTTTCTGTTGGCAAGTGCTCTCTGCAACAGGTCATGTTCAGAAAGAGGAAAGCTTTTTGTAATTTGATGTTAAGAGGAATAGGGTATGAAGAAAGTTCCTGACCTTTAAATATGTGTTTATGTATGAGGCAGGCCTGGTAGGGAAACTTCAGGTGGGAAATATCCTCAGAATGCATGATTCCAAACTTGTTGAACTTGTGTTGTAGCTGCTTTTAGAAAAGTGCAGAGCTGCCCATGTGGGGAAGGCAATAATTCAGGGGTAAATCCACCTGCCTTCCAGAATAAGTGCTGTCCATGAAGATGCTCAGTGCCTCACGTGCAGGGGTGTTAGTGTTTGTTACAGTGCTTTTGAAGTAAGTGTTCCCTTACACAAAATTTACAGGGTTAGACACTTCAGTGCAGGTTTTGTTTTCTTGTTTCTGCTGAGTGAAATTGACGACTTGTCATGTTTGCAGCTCTTTAATTTAAAACTGTGCAAATATACCTAGAGATGGAGTGTGAATATCTATTAAAGCAGCAGTCTTAATTTTGCAGCATTTGCTCAATTCTGTAGGCAGTAATCTTGAATTTGGTGAAGCTTTTGGGAAGACTGCGTATGTATTGCCAAGATTAATTCCACTGTGTTTGTACAAACTTCTAATATGTTCTATTCTAATTCTAATTTGTAAATTTGGACTGTTTTTATAGTGATATTTCACAAAATTTTATGAGAGAAATTGGGGAAAATATTTGGAAATAACACTAAACTATTTCTAAATTTAGACTAATGAAAACCATATAGCTCTGAAGTTAGAAAATGTGGGTATTTCTTGTATTGGTCTTTCACACCATTAGACTCAGTGTATTGTACACTAAATACATTGTATGCTAAGTATTTCCCAAAAACACCATGGCCCTTTTTATATTTTAAAGATAGGCTAATTAATTGCAGTTAGAGCTGCAATTTTTCACCATTGTGAATTTCACTTATATTTGAGGATTTTGAATCTTTTTTTCCTGCTGTTCCAGTAAATCTCCTGAATGATAACACTGAAATAACCCTTACACAAGGATGGAACTGCAGCCTCATCTCCAGCAACCGTGACAAACATCACTATAATATTTACAGGGGGAAAATGTTCATCCAGGGTGAAATGCAGAGATGCATTAAAACATCAAACATTAAAAAAAAAAAGAAGGCAGTTGAAGCTGCTTAATTGCTTTGCTTAGAAAGACTAATGTAATGTCTGAGGAAGTAATCCCTAAATAAGTTAGGAGGTGAGATCTTTCAAAGCAGGAAAAAACCCAGGCATAGACCTATCAGGGAATTCAATGATGAGACTGTCAAGAGCAGTAAAGCTGATGTGTTGTTAAATGTCTTTGGGAGAGATTTCTTGGTGTTCTGTGTCTTAATGTAGAGAAAAGGAAACTTCAGACGGTGAACATTTGGCATTATCCTATTTGAACCCAAAAGTTTCTTCTGGCATAGGAGTGGGGGGTCTGTCGAAATGTGTGACTTTGCCTTACTCTGAAGCATTCAGTGTGGGAATGAACATGGCTGTAGAGGATGGAGCATGGATGAGGCCATCCCTCTGTGGTACTTAGCTGGCACATTCATTTGTGCTAAACCAAATAAGTTGTGGCAGCTGGAGCAGGATGGTGGAACGGAAAAAGCAGGAGAGCAGCGGAGTGAGGGAGAAGGCACAGCAGTGTGTGGTGGAGGGAGGTTTAGCTGGGCTGTGGTGTGGGCAGGGAGGCAAGAATTGCTCTAAGGCCAGGTGGGTCTGACACCGGGGCTGTGAGAGGGGAAAGGGAGATGGGGAAACAGGCTCTGGGCTTTGAAATGGGGCATGTCGAAAGGAGGATGGAGCAGCAGGGATGCGCAGATGGAGCCAACTTCTACAGAGCTTTTTTGTGATATTTGGCTGCTGTCTGGAGCTTTTAGGGCTGCTTTTAGTGTGTAAGCTGCCGCTCCACATTCATTCCCCTGAGCCCCACGGCAGGGATTTCTGCTTGACAGCCCCTGCATCAAGGGAAAGGAGAACACTCTGGGGTTTCCCGGGCTACCAACCTTTCGCCGGGGATGTTACTGCGGGGGGAGCGCTGGAGTTTGCCGCTCCTGTGCCCCAAACCCGGTGTTCTCGCCGTTCCCCCAGATCTGACACCCCCTCCCACGATTGCCTGCGTCTGACTCATTCGCTGCTGCTTGTGCAAGCAGAGCGGGGCGGGGGGGTGGGGTGGGGGAGAAGCCTTCAAAGTATCCGCGGCCGCTCTGGCTGTGACAGGGCGGCCGTGAGCTGCGCCCCTGCAAGGGCGGCGGTGCCGGGGGCGGCGGAGCGGAGCGCGCCGGGCGCAGCCCGCAGCGCCGCGCAGGCGGCCCCGGGTGGAGCCCTCCGCACCTCCCGGAGCCCGTGCCGCCAGTCCCCGCCGCTTCCGAGGAGCCGAGAGCAGCGCGGGGGCTCCGTGCCTGCCGTCCTGGGGAACTGCTGCGGCAATATCGCAATTTAAAAAAAGGGAAGAGAGAAAAATAATTGAAATAATAATAGTAATAAAAAGATGAAGACGCTTAAATGCCTCCTGCCAAAAGTAAAGAGCGAATCTCAGTTGCAATGGCTCTGCTAAAACTTGATCATGCGGGATTTCAAGCGATAAAGAGCTGCCGGGCTGCTATTTACTGCGGTGGGAACAAGTTGCAGGATGAAATCCAGGCGTTAAGGGACCTATTTTCCACTTCATTGTTTGCAAAGGAATCTACTGAAATGACTTTGAGGATCTTTAAACTGGAACTATGTGGAGGGAGAATGCAGTAAGTATCGCCTGGTGGGGAGCCCGGATCGCGCCCAGCCCCGGGCAGGGGCGCGCAGCCCCGGGCGCCGCGCAGGGCTCTCGGCGGTGCCGGGGTTGCGCTCCCAGTTCCCCCCAGCACCGAGGGCCGCTTAGGGGATGCCGGCTGCTTTGCCTGGCGCGCCAGCGTCCTACATAGAGCTGGGGTTGCTTGAAGAACTGCCTTCATGCATATTTACTGGGAATTGTGAATGAAAAAAAATCAGAGCAATCGAGCTTTCCGTGGCGGGGTCTGCTATAGCGTTTCCCTGGGTTTGTTTATGGTAAATTGGGAATGAAGCTGTTCCGTTTCAGGAGCAAAAAGAGCTTTATCCCACGCCGCTTTAGCTGTGCTCCAGGTTATGCTTGTTTTGAACCTGCCAAGAAAACTCCTGCCCTTGCTCATATCAATTAGTTTGCTTCCAGCTGCGCTTTCCAGGTTGGACGTCTCTTCCCTTAGCGCTCAAACCCGTCCGTCTCACTTGGAAGCAAACGGGCAGTTGGGAGCTCAGGATTTTCCTGACCTGGATAAGATGAGGGACGTATCCCGGACGGCTGAGGGCTCACGGAGCTGCTTTTAGCAAAGAGCTGAAATCTAAGTGAAGGGGGGGAACTTTTGAGTGTAGTCACTTTATTTCCGTTCGCGTACCACATGCGATCGAAGTATATTTCTTTTTCTCCTGTCAAATCTGCAACCTGACTAACGGCTTCTCCCCGTCTCCTCTCGTCCCCGCGCTGTCCCGTCCCGTCCCCCCCGTGTCCAGCCCCCCCTTGCCTGTCTCCCTGTCCACGTAGCTGCCCTCCCGGGATGCGATGTCGCTCGCAGGCTGCGGCGGGGATCACGCGTGCGGCCAGCGGCGCGGAGGCCACCCCTGAGCCCGGGCAGCGAGGGGCGCGACATGCCCGCGGTCGCGACATGTCCTGCAGCGACACCGACAGCAGCACCGGCACCTCCGGCAGCCGCCGCCGCTCCGTCTCCTGAGGCG
>VYZP01041215.1:35215-47625 GCA_013400635.1 Hypocryptadius cinnamomeus
CTCGGAACGGGGGTTCGGAGTGGGGGGCTCGGGGGCTCTGAGCCTTCCTCGGGCTCAGGGCGAAGCCGGGACAGCTCGGTTTGCTGTTCCACCGCGGTCGGCGGGAGCCTGGCCCGCAGTCAATCAGGCGGCACTGATGTGCAGTTCAGCGCTCTGTCGAGTGCTCGTCTCCTTGCGTGCCCCGAAAGGAGGTGGTGGTGCTGCAAGCCCGTGTCTGGCTGTGTGTTTCAGCAGCAGGCGGCTGTGACTGAGGATGGAGATAGGGCTGGCAGGATGAGAGGGGAGATCTGAAAAATGCCACCCTGATTGGACAGCCCCGCTTGTGTGTTCTGCGTGACGCTCTGCAACAAGCTTGGCTTTATGAGGCACAGGGACTCCCTTCTTGCAGCTAGCAGAGAGCCAGTTATGGGGGTGGAAATCCCTCGGGGCACAGAAACACGGGGAGATCTTGCAGAGTCAGACCTGCTCTCCTTCTCCCTCCTTCAGATAATTCAGATCCCTTCTGTGGCTCATCTCTCTCCCCATCCTACTCCGTCTTTATTCAGCCCCCTACAGAGATTTAGTGAAGACATGAGGTAACTAATGCAGTGATGCTCATTTATGGAACACCCTCCCCTTCAACACCGGGGACAACTTTGTGTCCGAGATCAGCAGTTCTGAGATGCTCAAGTTCTGAATGCTGCATGAGAGGACAGAAAAGAATTAAGATAGAATATTGTGCTTTTGAATCTGTTCCAGAAATGCAGTAGGATTCCTTAAGCAGCAACTGCCTAGGAGGGATCTTCAGAAATAAACCAGCATGGGTTTGGGATGCTGTGAGATGTATGGAGTGTGTGGACTGGGGTTTCCAGCAGACCTCTGGCTCACTTCTCTCATTTTGGGCTGAAATACCTCTCTCTGTTAGACCGTGACTAAAGTTTAAATAGATATCCAGGATGAAGGAAAATATTCTGGATAGAAATTTTTTTTTTTTTACCTATTTTAGCACAGCAAGGTTAAAGAGAAGGATGATAATGTCTTTTTTTTTAAATGATGTCAGTCATTTGAATTTTGCTGGCTATCCAGGAAGAATGTTAATAGGTCTTTTCTCTGAACTTCTGCTACAGTTTTTGCCTTGCTTGTGGAAGGCCAGCTGTAATACTGTCATCAAGCCAAGTTTTTGATAAGATATAAGAACTTGACTTGGAACTATAAAGAGCTGCTAAAGTTTGCATTATGCCCAGAAGCTTTCTGTTTAAAACCTTCTTTGAAGATATGCAGTATATATATTTTTCTCTATGTTCTTCTTATACATTGTGATCGCTTTTACAGGGGATAAAGCTGGCAAAGATGAGGAAAATTGGCTGTGCTCTCCTGGTACTCCAAGCTCTTCTGGCACCTCTGGATCTTGTTCGTGGAGCAGAGAAAAATTATCCCATCCTGAACATTGCAGTGATTCTGGGAAGGACCAAGTACATAACAGAGAGAGATATCAGAGCTCTCTGGACCAGGGAAATGTCAGCAGACCTGACTGTTGATATCAATGTAGTGACTCTTCTTGTGAACCAGACTGATCCTAAGAGCATCATAACACATGTTTGTGACTTGATGTCAGGCACCAAGATCCATGGAGTGGTTTTTGGAGATGACACTGATCAGGAGGCAGTAGCTCAGATTTTGGATTTTATTTCATCTCAGACTTCTATTCCAATTCTTGGAATTCATGGCGGGGCCTCCATGATAATGGCAGATAAGGTAGGAAAATTTAAGAGCTCTTGCTATTCTGATGTCCTTCATTGTACTTCTCTATCATGAATAATTGCTACAAGCAGTTAAAAAGTATGCTCTTAATTGTCTTTCTGTACTTATAAGAAAAAGTATGCATGATGGTGTCTTTGTTGATGGTTCATCAAATATTCAGAAATATTTTGGGGTTCATGCCTGAAACTCAACTTTCTAACACTATAAAAGCAGCCTCAATGAGATATTACTCTCCAGCACATGGAATGATGGTCAGTTAAAAACTTTAATAGCTAATATGATCAACACATGTAAAACAGCCTCTAATAGTAGGTTCATAAAATGATTTTCAGGATGAGATGTAAAACTATAAGCAGATGTTCTGTGGTGCTTATAAGAAATAGCAAGCAATAGACCTGAATGTATCTGGGTGCAGCAGTAATAACAGGACAATAATAAGCCAGACTTCAGTGATCCACTACAGTATCTGAATTAAGTAATCATGCACACTTGAACCACTGCATTCCAAGAATTTATTGAATGAGATTTTTGCTAACTGGATAGTTCTACTTTGCTACTGTAGTTCATGAAAATCCAGTAAGAGCTGTCTGAAATCTGGAGATAATGATAAATGGTCTTGTTGGAAAACATATTTTTATGTAATCTGTTGTGAGACTGGAAGAGCAAAAGTGACTCATGTCTCAAGTTCCTTAACGTGGTAAGGATTTTGGAGAGCTCCTTGCTGGCACTGCAGCGTGGATGTTGAGAGGTGATCAGTGCTGCTCCTGAAACAGGCACTCAGCGCAGGGCTCAGCTCTGCTGGGGACTCTGCCTCACCTGGAAGTCAGAGGAGCTCCCACTGTGATGTGAGAGAGGAGAGCTCAGAGAGGGTGCAGATGTGGGAGTCGCTGGTTTGCCAGCACTTGAGGATCTTTAATGTGAATTGTAACTTATTTCCTGGTATTTCTGTAGTTTAGGGTTCCTTATTCATTGATTATTATTTTTTCTTACAAGTGACTTTTGAATAGTAAAGGGCTCTCTGAACACATCTAAAAAGGAAGTGGTCCAGATATGTTGTTTTGTGAAGTAAGGGGGGAAAATAAGCAGGGTTAATTATGATTGAGGAATCAGGTTTGAACTTTGGAAACTTTTTACCTCTGTAATAGACTTTTTTCCATTGGGATAGGAGGTCTGTTTCTCTTGGTGTTTTGAATAATCTTCTTTTAGAACTTGTCATACAAGGGGAGGACAATAAGTACTGAATTATAGCAGAGATCCTATAACAATGGCATTGACATCTTGATTTATACAGAAAGATCATTACAGGCAATGCTGCTATCTTAAATGCAATTGCAGTGACCAGATTACAGGGGCAGTTATTTCATGTGCTTTTAAATGACAGTGCAGATTTACTTGTCTTTTAAAGCTGGGTTTATATGTATTTAGTGCTTCTATTTGATACATATTTCACTTAACTGTGTCTGCTAGTGTAAGAACACTTGATCTCAGCCAGGGCTAAGTGATGAAACACTGGAAGAAATTCTTACAGAGTCATCTTCACTCTTGGTAGCAGATGCAGGATGTTACTGATACAGATCTATTTTTACTTTTATGTAAGAGCCTCTAGAAAATGAAACAGTCTATTTCTTTTGTCTCAGTAAATTACTACTATTTTCACTGTATGCTAATATTATCATTATTGTATCACTGTCTTTTATTTTAGGGGTTGTCAAAGTTTTATTAGCAAACTTTCCTGCTGAAATTTAGCTTCTAAGATTTCCATTTGGGAAATCAAAATTGTCTTTTGTGTGTTAAAACAATCTAACAGAGCAGTCTTCAGTAGCTTGAATTGGCTGAAGGAATTGTTTGTTCATGTAACTAATATTGCCTTAATTTTCAACCTGACCTTTGCAATGTGCAGTGTCTTGCAATGGGGTTTGGAACATCTCAGTAATGAGACTTGCAGGTGTCACTCAATTAACCATTCATTTAGGAATGAATCCCTTGGAGACGAAGTTGAAATTCACAGCGCTGTCATAAAGGCGGGGAGATGAAATCTGAGGGAGAAGGATTGGAAATATGAAATCTTTCAAGTCACTGTCAGGATTTTAACTGGCACACATAGGTGTTGGCTGACTTGTGAAGATTATTTTAAGTCTTCTGCTTTTTCTCATGCATTGAGATGCCTGGCTGTGCAAAAGGTGCCTGGTCCCACTCCTGCTTGTGGATGTAGTGCTCTGGCACTCTAATAAGGCCATTTCATTTATGTCCTTACTGTATGAGTGCTGTGCCAGGTGGTTGTTATGTGATGCTGAACTCAACTCAACTGAGGGCTCAGGAATGGGAACTCATTTATAATGCTCTGTACTGCTGAAGACTTCACTGAATGACTCAGAGGAGATAAGCTACCATATTCCCTGTGGCTAATAAATATTATGTCAATGTGAATCTTGACTGAAGACCCATATCTGTAAAAAACGTGTTGTTTTATATTTCTAAGAATGAGGCATGGCCACATTTGGTGTTTGCAGTGATTAATGCAGGACATACAGCTTTTGAAGCACTGCATCCCTGTCTAAACATCTGGGGTGAGTGGTGTGTTGTCTAGACTGCCTCCTTTGCCAGCCCAGCTCTGCTTCAGTTTGCTCAGAGTTTGCCTGCACCATCTGAGGAGAGATTTTGCATGATTCAGACATGGAAAACAGACAGGAGTGTGAATCCAACCAAACCGGAATGTTTTCTGAACCTCGCTGATCTATTTTCACCTGACATCAGCTGTCCAAACACTACCAACAAACCAATGGGACACCTGGGAGTTTATGGCACTTACCTGATCCTGACTCTGCTGCAGAGATACCCTTTGGGCAGTGCCACACGCTCTGCTCCAGCTGATTTTATCACCTGCTCTTGGCAGGAGCTCTCCTGCCAATGAACTGCTTCTTGGCTTTGGTCCCCAGTTCTGCCACGCACTTCAAACATATTCAGATGTGGGATAGTCTACTGAAACAGCATGAGAATTGTCTGGGGCATCTGTGCCAGCCTGCTGTGCATCAGCATCCCTTGGAGGATGCTGAAAACAGGCTGGCTGTTTATTCATCTTGTATCTCTTGACATTTGAGACATCTCAACACAAACATTGCTTAGGAACTGTTTTTTGACTTGAGCATTTGGTTTCAAACATAGTTACCTTTGTTTCACCACATATTATGATTATAGTGGTAGTATTTGTGATACTTTTTTTTTTTTTAAACAGAACATCATGGTTAGTTCTGTGTCAATGCTAAAAGACTTATTTCTTCACATGTGGGAAAATTATCCCTACGTATTGTAAATATGTCCAGGAATATTTAGTGTCTTTGAACCATACTGCTTTTGCCTATTGCAAACCTAAATCTTTCCAGAAGTCTTTCTGAAAGACATAATTTGAGGCATTTTATTGTCATGGAAGTGCTCACAGTTATTACACAGTCAAGAAGTGTTAAGGGTGAGGGTCATTTTCCAGAAGGGCTATCACAAAGTGATACTTATTGAAACAGATCTGGAAATGTTATGCAAAATACCTAACTGCTTTTCCAAAAGGTAAGTGCTATATATTATTGCACAATGAGTCTATGAGAGCCCTGGAGGTCAGACAGGGTTTCTGGAGGTTGTCTAACCCAGCCCTTGCTCTCTGATGAGCTAATACCAAAATCAGATCATCCAGTCAAGTTTTGAATATCTCCCTGAACTAGATACCAAAGCCTCTCTGGGCAATCTGTTTCAGTAATTAACCTCTCTCACCATGCAAATATTTTCCTTTTATCTCATTAGTGTTTCCCTTGATACCACAGGCTTTTGTTCTTTTGCTGTGAATCCGAGTCCAACTCTGTCTCAGTGCCATTGCAGGCTGCAATGACCTTACCTGTGGCTTTCCTGGGGAAAAGGTTCCTTCAGCCCTTGCACTTGCAGTCCTTTGGCCTTCCTAGGATACATTGGTGTGTTGTATGGGGTGACCCCAAACAGGACAGGGGACTGCAGATATGGCCTCGTGGGTGCTGCGAGGGGAGCAGTCCCTCCCTGGAGCAGCTGCTGCTGCCGCAGCCAGGCTCGGTGTGCCGCCGAAAGGGAGCACTGCTGACTCATGTTCAGCGCATCCCATGGCCCCCCGTGCCCTGGAGCACTGCCGGGACAGTTCATCAATAAACCATCTAATTGCTAATAAGCTGAGTGAAACTGTACTTTGAAATCTTTCATTCTTTTGGTGGTGATTTTTTAGGTAGTTTAGTGAAATAGTTGCAGATGTTTGCATTGCTTGTCATTTTCACCTCAATGTAGGTATAGCTGGAATTGCTTTGTTTTAGCTCATTTGAGAGGCACAAAACTGTGCTGCACTTGTGCAAACCAGAGCTCTAAGCAGCTGTGATCAGAGTCCACCCAGACTCCTGGCTCTGGAGCATTTTTGCTCCCTTATCTGTATGTGACTTTGTTGATGATCTCCAAGTTCCTCCACACATCCTCCAGCTTCTTTCCCCAGTGTCTCCATGGCACAGGGATTCTTTAAAGGACCAGAAAGGTTCAAAAGCCACTCTTGACTTTTGTACTATGTGTAAGTGTGCTTCAACTCCTAATGCTTCCAACATTGTTTGATGGATGGCAGGGGGGTGTTGAATTTGTTTTTTATTGTATAATCTTTTCAGGAGGTCGTACTACATGGAATGTGCTCATTAATTCATATGTCTGCCATATGCATATGTAGATTTCTGTCCAGCCTGTTTAGTTGGCTTGGAAAACCAGTTCTGTATTTCATTATAGAAAATTGTAAATTTAAGATTTTCTATAATAGCAACTTTTCATTCCCCCCCTTACTGATGGCTGATGTATATGGCACTATGTGTCTGAGCATGATACTCACTTTGGCTTTGCTACCATAAAAGACTGGAAGATTAAACCATAGGTTAATAAATACTTTAGTGCAAAAATAGCAGTATTCATATAACTGCTGTTTCAGGTCTAGACATAGTAGCTTGCACTACTACATAGTCTGTTGCACACAATATTTCCAGCTTCTGACTCATTTAAAGAAGCAATTGAATTTGATTTTCTTCTTTTCTAGCTGTATGAAGATCCCTATGGGAAGAATAACCTTCAGATATTCTAATTTTTATTTTGAGCTGCAATAGAAATGCAGCATTGACCTCCTTGCACATCTGTGTTTACTTGTCCATATCCATAAAGCCAATCTATATGTACTTTTAAGAAAGTCTTGAACATCCATAAGATTTTTAGACCTAGAATGTAATCTGTGGCAGTACCTTTTACACACACATTCTGTAATCAGTGGTGTTAAATGTTCAAAAACGTGCCTGAGATTTGTCCTGCTGAGGAGAATGAAGTGAGTGGATACAATATTCCATATTTTTCCTCCTCAGGAGGCAGTGCTGTGCCAGGGTGAGGTGGTTGGGATAGAGCCTGCTGGTTTAGACATTGCTATTCCTGTGCTGGCATGGCTGGGAGTGTTTGCTGCTTTCAACTGGGTCTTGGAACTCGGAGGAGCATTATATTAATGATGGGAGCTTTGCTTTCTTGCTCTCTTTCTCCCACTCCTTTTTCTAAAGGGTTTTCCTTGCAATATATTTTCCTAGAGGTGATTATGTTATTCCTCATTCTCTTGTCTATGTAAGTTTATCCCTCTTAATTCAGTGAAGGAAAACGTGGATGAATTTCTGGAATACTGCAGGAGTAGACTTGAACTATCACTCTTATGGAGCTCAAGGGAGGGATATTTAGTTTAATTTTCCAAAGTAGAAGGGAGGTAGTTTGGAAAAGATTAGGAATTTTGGTAACTAATGAGCAGGTTGTAGGAAATTGAAGTCTTCTAGAGTTTGCTTGATTTTTCATGCAGTTTAGGTGTGGGTAAGTTCCTGATATTTTAATTTGCTTAAATTTACAGCTGCAGCTGAGCTGAGGGTGCAGGGTTGGTTTCCACACACCACTCATTTAGGAGAGAGGAGTGTTTGGCTTCACTTTAGTCCTTTGCAGTAAGCTATATATTTTCATCTCAAAGGTACTGTTTTCTTTCTCTTCAGACTGTTCTTACAGTTTTACCTTGAAAATTGAAATCTTTAAGTATCTTTGTTTTGAGCAGCAACATCTTAAAACTGCTACCAAGTCCCTGTTGTAGATCACCCATGCAATCTCTCCAAACTATTGCCTGCCTGTGGGTAATGACAACACAGCAGACTCCTGGGCTGTGAAAGTAGGACACAAGACCTTCAGCATGATTTTCACCTTGCAGAAACTCCTGCTGGCATCTTTGGAAATTTTTTCCCCAAGAATATTCTCAAATAAAAAATTAAAAATTATTCCTTTTAAGCTATAAAATAATTATAGGCCATTACAAAATGCATAGCAAGTTTCTGGCAATTAGAATTATCCAGAGAATGTACCTGAAAGTCTAAAATTATGCAGTGCACAGAACAGAAGGGCTTTGATATAATGTCAAACACATTTTTTGTGTTTCATCTATTAATTATTTTTGAGGATGCTTAGATTACTTGAATAGACAGTTCATTAGTGTGTTTTGTCACTTATTTGAACTAACAATTTAATTTGAAGAATTTCTCTATATTTTTTTTTTATTTTGCTTGGAAGACTCTGGGATAGATCTGCCTACATGGTGATGGTACATGGTGATGAACTTTGTATAGATGCACAGAAAGAATTTGCAGACTGTAGCTTTTATTTTTTACAAATCTGTGGTCATCTGGTTTGTGTGTACTCTTTCTCTTCCCCTCTTCCCTCCTCCTTCCTCCTTTGCCTCTCCTCTTCCCCGGAGCTATGAAGTTGTGTGGATTTTACTGAGAGAGCCCAGCCTGGATTGTCTCCACACCATCTGTCACCATATTGTTTGTTCAAATCCTTGAGATATTTTCTTCTGTACTTCACTGAAATAAATACATAAAGCTGCAGCAGCATCATTGGCTATTTATATTAGATTTAGACTTAATGTCCTTAGGAGAAAACCCCTGTGCTTGCAATTGAGGTGCATGAGCTGGAGGCACAGTTTGTAAAACTGCATGTGGTTCAATTCCCTGAGTGCAGAGCTCCAGTTCTGCAGTGTGTTCAGTGTCTCAGCCCAGGCCCCTCTGCCTTCTCCAGGGGACACTCAGCTGGGCTCTCATGGCCCTGTAGGGACAGTGCTGCTCAGGGTTATGCTCTGGTCTCCCCACTCTTTTCAAGGAAAATGTTTTGTGCCCTTTGGGAAATGTGGGATGTATCTTCCTCTGTCCTGAGACTTGATAGTCTGGGTCAGGGAAAAGGTGAAACTCACAGGCTCTGTGAAACCAGAACTGGAAATAAGAGTGGTTAGTTAGAAGGGGGAATGTTTTGGAGAGAAATTGCAGTGTGCAGAAATGTGGTGTAAGAGCTGAACAACCAGCAGGAAAACAAGTTTTGCTGATATGCAAATGTGATATTCCAAGTTGCTGGTGGGGTTGGTTGGTGCCACACTGCTCTAAGTTTATGATATGCAGTTAACATTGTCTCCTTTCCCTACAGCAATTTTTTCTGTATATTCTGTACACATGAAGCTTAAATGATCAAAAAGCCTCCGGATTTGGAGGGAGGAGGAGGTTCCAGGTGTACAAGTTGTCTCTTATTTGGGGAAGAGCAAAATTCCTCTGGAGAAAGATTTGTCCTTTCTGGGCTACTCAGCTGAGGGGTAAATGGGGTTCCCTGATGAACCTTTGTGAATGATTTAAACCTCTTGAAAAGGGAACCATTTCTAGTCCAAATTCGTGACTAAGATTTTATTTGCATACTGATTCTTTCAGCTTCACTTGTGGATTAAAGAAATAATTCATGAATGTACATATGTAGATGGCTTGTATAATCCATTTCTTTTCTGTTCTCCTCTTTAACAGCTACAGAGACTGAACTAAATTTAGGAAATCCAGCAATATATCTGAGATCAGACTGCTCATAAACTTCTAGAGCATGGCAGTAACTCCCTTTGGTTGCGTATTGGTCAATCTTGCTTAGCAAGATGAACATGTTTTTCAATGGGCAAATTCAAAGCAGAGGTACACTTCCTTCTGGCTGTAACACACTGAGAAACACATTAAAGGGTTCTGGATGAGATTTGACTAAAACATTGTAATATTATGCATACAGCTCCAAATCAATCTCCATTTCTTTTGAAAGAAAGACATCTCTTTGGACATCTTTTGTTTCATATTTGGGCATGGTCAGACCTGAGAAATTGAGGTCTGTGTTTTTTGGTATACATGCAGGCTCTTCTCCCTGCTTTCTCTTAGATTCCCTTGCTGAAGGTGGAGAAGGAAGGCTGAGAGAAAAATAGGTAGTAATCTTCATGCTTTTAATAATTTTCAATGATTTACCTAGTCCTTGGGATGGAGCCTCCAGGTGGTGGTGCTCTGGTGTGCTGCGTTGGCTAACAGTAGTGGGATTTCCCTGTAGGATCACATCCAACCATTTTGGGGTGGCTTGGATAAAGTAGATTTTTTTCAGATCAAGACCATATATCTCTCAGCTTTGTGCATCCCTTGATTTTGGTTTTGAGTAAGCTTTCTTGGAGAGGTGCTTCATTACCACATGACTCCTCAGTCAGTGTTTTGGGCTTCCTGTCTCCATCGTAGGTTTGGGAAAGTAATTTCCTTCTAGGCTTTTAATGAAGATAGGCTGAACCATTTCCTTGTCACAAGTTCCTTTCTGCAGCATGACTGAGAGCACCAGTGCTGGTCTTGCTCCATGACCTCTGCTCAGTGTTTGTGGCTATTTATAACCTGCCTTTTGTGCACATTGTAGCAAGATATTTCTATAAACATGTTTCATTCAAAGGATTGCTGAGTGGAAAGCTGCTTATCTTCTCCTTTTTTTTTTTTTTTTTCCCTTTTCTTGACAGTGATGGTTTTGGTGTCCTAACTTTTGGTTCAAGATTTCTGTAACTTTATTGATGGAAAATTTTGTCTATTTGTTCTGAGCAGTTTGCCTTTCCACGTGACTAAATTAGCAATAGGACTGCTTTGTTTTCACTGCATTGATTTTGTGTCTAGTGGAAACACACTGTGTATGTAGAACTACTATGAAAGAAGAAGGAGCAGGGATTTTATAGCCACCTTTCAGCTCAACAAAATTTGCAACACAATTAGGTATGACAGAAAATAGAATTAAGGTAATCTCTTCTAAGTAACAAGTTGCCTTTAGGAGTTACAGAAACATATAATTACCAGACAAATTGCATGTTATTTTTTGTGTGTGAGGCTAATTAAGAGTTCTGAGTAAATTGTGTTGATATAGGCATCAGAGCTATATGAAGTGCCTAATTGGGACAAGATAAGGCTTGTGAATTCATCATAAGAAAACAAATGCCAGAATTACGAATTATGTGTCTGTATTCTAGTCAAGTACCATTTAGGATGGTCTGGTTTATTTTCAGCAGTCACATTATTTTTGTAGGAAACGAGCTAACCCTCTTCTTTGTTTTGTTTTGATCTGTTTGCGCCATCCCCTCCTCTCTCCTTTATCTGCATTTAACTACTGTTATCTGCAAAAAGGCTGACATTTCCTTTTGTGGGATCTGGGTTCCAGAGGAAGATGTGCATGGCTCAGCTGCTTAGCATGTGAAAATTTTAGCTCTGTCCCATAACTATGTAACAGCAAACTGGTACAGAAGTGGTAAAAAGAAATATTTGCTTTCTTCACTTGCTCTTAGACTGGATTTTCCTTACCCAGTCCATTGTCTGCCAACCTCCTTCTCCCAAGAGCTGCTTCCAAACCCCCTCCTCTGCTGGAGCCTTCAGCTGCACCCCATCCATTTGCTAATCCACTTCATACTTGACTGTCATCTAGTTAGGATGGCTTTTCTTTTTTTTCAATTATTGCCTTAATTTACTTCTAGCAGAAGCAAAGGTGGGTAGGAGGGAATACACCTCTCTGCTTAAAATTCTGTATCTGAATTTTAGGAATACTGGGGCTCTTTCAGTGTACACAGAGGACAGAAGACAGTTGCTAAAATCATCTTAATTGGAGCAAATAAAGATTCTCAGGGGTCCCAAAAAAGAAGTAAAAACTGTGAATTTAAGCCAAACCTCTTCCTATTTAATAAGCAGGAAATAGAGGAAAGGAGTGTAAACTGACCCAGGCGAGCTAGGGCAGTGTTGGTGGGGAACTGAGGTGGTGATAAAATAGAAATAAAAATTACTGATCAAAGTGATTTTTTGTGAAAAAAACCAAACAAAACAGTATGAGAAAACCAGAATTACTCAAAATTCTGAACAGTTTCCATCTCTATGTTTTCAGGGTTCCTGACCTTGGGATTTTGGGCAATCCTTTTCAGTCCTAAGTCATTCCTTCTGCATTCATTGACTACTTTACATACTTGTACAGGGAGGTTCTTGCTTTTCCTGTTGCAATGTGGGGGGTCTGGGCTGGAGTTAACCATCTGGAAATTGATGTATTGGAGTGTCTACTTGTATCCATTCTCATGCAATTTAAAATTTCCCTACTGCTCTTGTTTTTTTCCTTTATTATAACCTCTGAGACAGGGAGTCTGTTACAGGCTTTCCTGAAATAAAATCCTCCCCTTGTTTTGCTGTGCACTTGGCTGGCTACTGATGCTGTTCTGTGTAAGTTTCATTTCTATAAAAATTGAAAGAGTATTCACTAATTCTCTGATTTGTAATATAAGTACT
>VYZP01041216.1:1982-21538 GCA_013400635.1 Hypocryptadius cinnamomeus
CCTGATAGAGCCTTGATTCCTTAAGCAACACATTATGAGATGTTAATTAAATGACAGTAACGTGTAACATAGCTCCCGTTTTTTAATTTATTCAGGCTTCATATTTTTTCCACACTGAGGGGATATTCTCACCTTAACAGCAACACATCTCTGTGAGAGGCAGAGCTGATGAAGCCTGGTTTCCTCTAAGATTTGTGAGCGTGGGTTGAGCTCAGCCCCATGGATCATGGAGCATCCATGGGGACCATAGACCTGCTGCAGCCTTCCCTGGTGTGGGGCTCTGAGAAGTGGGGATTTACTCAGACAGTGCTAGGGGTGTTTTGGCTCTGCTGTTTAGGGAATTGTGTCAATCCAGGGTTTCTGGGCACTTGGAAGTGCCCAGAAAAATCCAAACCCGGATTTTGTTGAAAAGGTGCAGATCAGAGACACACAGAAGGTCTGGGCAGACCTGGATGTAGGGGCTCATTGGGTTTTCAGCATATTTATCACCCTGCCACTGTCAGAAACACGTCAAAACAGAAAGAACACATCTATTTTACAGGGTGCAATTGCAGCACAAGAACCAGTGCAGCCAGTCCCTGGTGGCACCTGTTCCATTCGTTTTTCTGGTATTTCCTACAGGAGAGGAGCCCCACCAGAACATCCCTTCACCAAGCACAGCCCTGGTGTTGAGACTGGTCAGCATTCCTTCCCCCTGTAGAAGCTTCATCCTCTGGATCCCTCAGCTTGCAGAACACATTTCCCACATCACTTCTCTGCTGGCAGGTGAGCTGGAACTGACTAGTGACTTGAAAATTTCCAAGAGATAGCTGAAAACAAGGCAAGAAGGGAACATACAGAGTTCAAGAAATCACTTTTTTGTGTGTGTGTAAGCCAAACGACCAACACACATCTTTGGTTTTTATAAGTGAGCTAAGGAAACATGTTCTCCTGTCTTATTTGTGCCAGTTTTATTTACTTCGGTATGTTCAATTGTGGTTTTAGGTGCTCAGGCTGTCTACACTTGAAACCCAGTCATTCCAGCACTGATGATAGAGGGAGCCTCTGAAATTCAGTCTCCTACCAGTGGCACTTGGATTCAGCAGGTGAACAAATCCACCTGCTTCACCTCAGGTCAGTGAGACGCTGTTCTTGCAGGCATTTGGCAGGATGGTGTTCCTGTTGAAATTCATGGGAGATCATCAGGAAGCTGTGGCTGCCCTGTCCCTGGAAGTGTTCAAGGCTGGGCTGGGTAGGTTCTGAGCAACCTGGTCTAGTGGAATGTGTCCCTGCCCAAGGCAGGGGTTTGGAATGAGTTGATCTTTAAGGTGCTTTCCAATCCAAACCATTCAGTGGTTCTGTGATTCTATGAAAAAAACCCAACAAGAGCACGCTGCTGAACAGATCAAGTGATACGCACTCAAATATGTTCTCAGAGCCATATTGAGCAGAAATCTAGACAGAAACCAAAAGGAAATCTTTGGGTAGTCTATGATGATTTAAGAGAAACATTCTCTTCTTGGAAGCAGTGCCACGTATTAGGTTGGTTGTTAATCTAAATTTCAATGTCCTTAATTATGCTAATTTTTTTCCTGGCAGATAATTATAAAGAAGATTTTTAATGAGTTAGATGTCTTAAGATCCTAGAGAGAAGGAAATAATGGGAGCGAGAGGCTGGTAGAAAAGCAAAATAAGACTCAGATGCATTCAGTTCTACATTCCCCCTGCCATTTAGTAGGCATATTAATTTCCTTGTGTTGTCCTCTGACAGCATTTTTTGATTCTGTGCATCCATTATAATTTATTTTCCATTATAATTTATTTGTTATTTTGGCTAGGAGCTATTTGGGGCATAGGTAACCTTTCCTCCTCTGCCTGCAGAAAAGGCAGTCCTGGAGTACATTAGTACTCTCCAGGAGAAATAAAGCAGGAGTGTTGTTCCTGCAGACAGAATCCTGACCCACTTTGGAACTGATCACTCCACAGCACTTTCATCATTACCCGCCAGTGTTGTTTTCCAAAGGCTTGGTCTCTGACCTATTTTCACACTGATTTCTGTGCTAGGGAGGTTTTTATCCTTTAAATAGTTGGATACTTGTTCATGTAAATACAGCACAAGTTTTGCTAACCAAACAAGGTTCAGTGTTTCTGCTGGCAGGAGGCTGTTTTAGTGTTAGAAACTTAGGTGTGTATAACAAATATTAACTTAATTTTAAGACTGATACACCTTTGTGCATTTTCCTTGCATCTGGAACTGAGATGGAGATACTGAAACTAACAGAAAATGTATATACAGCCTGTAAAACAGTAAACTGATTTGAGAAAAGAGCCTCCTGTAGAGTCTCTGAGTCACAATTTTTGCAGAATACTCAATCACAGACACAAGTGGAGGAGAAATTTTAGGTCAGGGCTTTGGTCATACTTTTGCTTCAGCTGATTCTGGAGAAAGCAGCCAGAAATTTCCAGCAAAAGCATCCAAAATCCTGGGATAAGCATATCCAGAGCACCCCGAGAACTGGCCACGTGCCGCCTCAGCCCAGTCCTCGGCAGGCAGATAATCCTTCTTACAAAAGCCATTACCTCAACAGGTGCTGGTGGCCCCTGCTGTCTTCTTCATTAAGGGGCCAAAGACCATATGATTATGAGAACTAAACACTCACTTATCCCTAGGTGAAGTTCAACTCGGTGAGAGCAGCAAAAGGAGGAGGAGGAGGAGGAGGAGGAGGCAGCAGCATTGTGCCTCTCTCTGGACTCCATCCTGCAGCCCTGTTAACCCAGCACTTTGCACAGCACTAATCCCCCATTCAGCAAAACCCTGCTTAGCTCCAGAGCTTGGCTGAACTGGGGCCTGAATTCATTTTGACAGCGGGGAGAGAGAAATTAAAAATAAATCTATGAGAGATATTGAAAATTTTGGAAGGTGATTTTTTGCTGTGTGTAAACAAACGTGTTGCTTGCACAGCGAGTTGTTATTCAAATAATTGTGTATATACATTCATGGATATAAATGTATATAAATACATACATGCACACGTCCCTTTTAAAAAAAAAAAGGGAAATGTAAGTTGCTCAGAGCTCCCCTTAGATCCAAGTTTTTGCAGGTTAGGTTAGCTACAAAAGGGAAAGGACCACTAAATAAATAAATAAACAGCTTTGTTCAGTTGTATCTCCAGCAGGGATATGACTGTTCATTATGAATAGGGGCTGAAGGCTTCACTGCTCTGTAGTTTATAAATACTAATGAGTGACATATTGAGAAAAATTGTACCTACAAAAGCAAAGTCTTCTGCCATGCAAATCAGGCCCCAATTCCCCACAGATAAGGATCTTTTTGATGGAACACATGCAAAATCTACAGCTCTTAATTCTTTCATTAGTATTCCAGGCAGACGATTGCCAAATAACAGGGAAAACTGTCTGAATTGCTGTGTCTGAAACCTAATATTGATTTGTTTAATAGTGTCAGGAAGTCAAAATTCACAAATCTCCTGTCGATTGTTTATGAGGCAGTTAGCACAGAATTGGATGCCCCTGCTTAATTAATAACTCATTACTGAAATTTGATTATATGCTTGAATGGTTTAAATGGGCTCTAATTCAGTATCTGCAAAGCAGTGTTGCAACAAAGTAAAATGGATCTAAAAGCTTGTTTTTTAACACTATTGCAGTCTGTATTTCATGATCTCCAGTGGTGAAGAATATGTTGACATAGTTGCAAGGGCAGACCTTGTAGTGCATTGTTAATTGACACAAAAATGTGTTGTTCTAATGATGTTATGAACTGCACTACAGCTAAATCAGATGGATTCTCTAAGAGAAATTACACTGATTTGAAAAGAAAGGAGCCCTAAAGGTAATTTTTTTTTAGCATATGATTAATTTGCCAGTAATGGAGATGGGGAGTAGAAAGATATTTCTACCATGGCCTTTTATTCAGAAGCATTTTAAGGATTCAGGTTTGTATGTCCAGAGGCCATGAGCTCTTCAGTGACTTAGGTGATTTTAAGACTTCTGTCCACCATATTTTAAGCCTTTCCTGGCACTTTCTCATCTCCAGTATTAATGGAGAGAATAAATATTCCAGGTGTAATTTTGAAGTTCTGAACTTCATTGAATGAACCTTTCCCCATTTTCAGCATCTGACGACACTAAAATTTCTCCCTTGGGGAAAAACCTTTCTATTTTTTTTAGAAACTGAAACAAAACAGATTAAAAAAATATAGATTTGTCCACATTTTTGAGATAGAATGAACTAGAACGTGCTGTGGCTAAGGGTTGGGTAATCAGGACACTTATTTCTGGCAACACAGGGAATTCCCAATTTTCCTTAGCTACAAATAATTATCTTATTGGAATACTGAAAATGGGTATGTCTTTTCTGTTATCTGTTGAAAGAATATCAGCCCATAGGTTGTTTGTTGGGAGAGGGACTCAGGCATGTGTTTAAACATGTTATTGACAGTCCATCTGGGTTTTGGTCAAAAAACAGGAGCTCCTGCTGAAGATGGTGCTCGCTACCTGTAGGATGGACATGTGCTCCAGGGTGACTGATGAGTGTATCATGAATAATGAGTAGCAAACAAGAGAAAGTGAAGAGTTCCCAGGCAACCTTCTGTCTGAATATTATGTGCTCATACTCTTTTAACCAAGTTCAAGAGGCTCATGTAGCCAAAAGCAGTAAAAAAATTTAATAATTAATAAGATTCCAGCAGATATGTTTGACCAACCCCAACAAGACAAATCAGTGAAATTCTCTGGGAAAAGCTGTTCTCATGAGAATTCCAGGTGTGGTTGGCCTTAATGAAAAGGTTTGCATAATTTGGGCAGTGTTAGAGCAACCTAGACAGGGAACACTGAGCTGGTCAAAGCTGGCCCTGGAGGCAAGAACTTGACCCATGGCAGTAATAAATGGCATCATTTCTCTGAAGCCTGTGAAGCTGAGGATTTCAGATCAGATCCTCAAAGCAACTTAATCCTTCAATCAATAAATTATACTTCTCTAAACATCCCTGAGGAGCTGGACCTTGGAACTTGGACCTTGATCCACGTGAAGTGTTAGCACCTACTCAGAAAATGCCTTTTGGATACCTCTACAAAGAACAACCTTCTAAAGACTTGCAAATTGATGTAGCTGGACTGAGTATCTCTCACACTAATAAATGGATCTGTTTGATGAGCAAATACAAATCTCCTGAAATATATATATATATCTGTATATATAAAGCCAGAATTAAGTAGCAATTCTAACTGGAATAAAATTGACTGAAGTATTTTAGTGCAACATATTACCCAACTGAATCTAAATGTTTGGGATCTTTGAGGTCAGAAAAAGGCAGCAGATGACTGCAGGTTTGTCTAGAACTGTCCCCAGTCTTGTGCAGATGAATAAGCAGTGAGTTACCAGCCCCTGTGCTGTGTGGGCAGTGACTGTCTGGCACAGTGGCTGAACTCCCTGGTATAAACTGCATCACATTTTGTGCCAAAACCTCTCTGGAAATGTGAATTGCAGTATATTCTAGATTATAAAATGGCAAAGTGTTTATTAAGCTCTCTTTTCCTCCACATCTTGTGTGGGCACGGGAAGGAACTTCTGATGCCCTTGTTTGGAAAGGGTAAAAAGCTCTGGTAGATTTAGCAAAAACACTTTAGAAAAGCAGAAAATAATAAAAAAATCTGAATTTTTACTCCTTTGATGTGGTTTTCCCAGCCTTTGAATTGGGAAATGCTGCAGGGTTACCCTCCTGTCCCCCTGTCACTGAGCACCATACTCTTTCAGCAACATACAAATGCTATTTCAGGTTATCTGAAGACTTTGAAAGCAGTTGTGTATTTATCATAAGTACAGCCCATCAAAAGTGAATCAAAAGAGATATTTTTAAAAATTTTGCATTATCCATATGTTAGATTTTTTCAAAAGGCTGGTATTTTTCTGCCTTTTGCAAACAGGTTTTAGTGATGTTCCATGCAGATTTTTTCCACTGGAGTTTCTGATAACTAGAACATTATGGTTGTTTGGTGTGTAGATTGCTTAAGCAGTTTAAGATGGAAATTATTTTAAATTTCCGCTCCTACATAACTGAGCATATTATCTGTGTTAAACTGTGAAATAGTCAATAATGATAACTAGCAATAAACAATACCATCAGGAGTTCATTTTTCAAGCAAAAAAAGGAGTTGCTGGACATTTTTATACATGCAGCCATTACCAATGTTGTAGTTCATAGGTTTGCTAACTTTTCTAGTGATGGGTAACTTTTACAATTAATTTGAGTTAAATAATTAAGCCCGGGCAACTAAAAACATTTTTGAGCCACAATTAAAGACAAAAAAAAAATAGCTTTTAAGCGATGTTTTAACTTGTGCTAAACAGCAGTCTCAGGAAGAATGAGGGTTTCTTTCTGCTCTCGGCCGATTTGTCAAACTACTATTAAGAATTTTTAGTTATAAAAAAAAAATGGAGTGAACCTTTATTTTTCCTCCTCTAATTTATTACGGTTGATTACGCAGCTGGAATGGGAAGGTAGCTGCTGTTTGTAGTTAAATAACTCCTCACAATTTCTTAAAGAAATGATCTTCAAAGCTTTAATGGGTCAGTGGCTCAAGTACAAAGGAAAGATTGATTTTCATACTCCCACTCTTTGTTCCCAAAGTTTAAAACAGACACGTTCTGGTAAATTAGTTTGTCTATGTTATTAATGGAAGAACTTATTAAACTCCCATAAATATGTGGTGGTATCTTACTTAAAACACAGAATGCATTTGCTTTGGAAAAAAAACACGTTTAAAAGTAAACAGGGGTGTAATATTTTCATTTGATTTCAGAAATGCCTCGAAAGGCAGAAAGCAGGAGAGTTGGAGGTTTGCAGAATATATTAGGTATGCATAATGATGAATGGCACAAAGAGCGTGGGCTCGTGTGGATAGAAAATATGTATTTTGCCTTTAATGAAAAGCATTCCCATGCTGGGTGAGTGGCAATGCTGTGAGGAGAAGCAAGAAATATTGTCTGGGTGAAATGTTTCTCCCCAGTGAGGCTGATGTGCACGTTCCTGGGCTGAGCCCTCAGCCAGGAACGATCCTGGGGTCAGGGCAGGCTCCAGCACTGGCTGGGAGCTGCTGTGAGAGAGATTATTCAGCTCCACAGAGGGAGCAGCACTGCTGCTGCTCCAGGGGCATCAGGGGAGCGCTCCTGAGCCAACACAAACTGCCAGAGCTCCTCCTGCATCAGCTGAAGGTCGGCCCAGGTCCGTGTCTTCTCCTCCACAAGCGGAGACACTTCTGATATATTCTCATGGTCTCTGAGGTCACTGAGTTTCCCCTGATGAGCTGCCTGTCTGTAGAAGGATGTCTGGCCACACTTAATCACCTTTTCTTCCACTCATCCAACAGAGTTTTGTTTTCCCTGTGAACAAACCCCCCACATCTCATCAGTTCACAGTTCACATTCAGAAAGGTTCCCAGTTGACCCCATCAGCAGCTATAGGGGTTCCTGTATCAGATGGGTTCTGCTTAACTAGAAATTCATTAGCAGGGCTGTTTACAGTGGAAAAAGCACCTGTGAGACTGGAACTCACACCAGTGCAGCGTGCCACTGGAGGGGCAAGCTGCCTGTGACAGGCCATTGGGGTAGTACTGGTGGATTGATAACTAAACAGAGCTGGTCTGTGTGTTCCCTGCTCCCACTGGAGGCAGTGGAGCTTATCCTAATGCTGTTCCTGCTGCTTTTAGTCCTGCTGATGATTATTCTTATAAACTTTAGCCTGAAGAGCCAAAGGGTTAATTGTGGGAAGATCTGGAGGTTTCACTTGGATGGTGATGCTCAGTGGATGGGCAATGCATTTGGACTTTGGACAAGTGATCTGTCCATGCCCTTGTTTGGTTGGTTTTGGTTTTTTTTTTTTTTTTTATTTTTTTTTTTTTGCTTTACCAGGGATATTTGACACGGCCCCCAGCAAAATTGGAGAGGGAATCATATAACTGTGTTTTGATAGAGGGAGGTGCAGGGGATGATCAGGGTCCAGCCAAAATCATCCATAGCAGCACCCAGGGGAAAGGACAAGCCTGTGTAGAAAGACCTTTCTGTTAGAGCAGGATACGAGGGTAAAAGATCTAAGGTAATAATTTTTTTCACAATAGACTATTTCCTTCCAATGCAAAAGCTTCCCAGAGGTGATTTACACAGCCACTGTGAAGTACTAGACTGGAGAATTTCTAGAAAATCTTTTGAGATTAGAAGTATTTTGATTTCCTAAAGACATTTTATTCAACAAATGTGTACTCTGCATTGAAATGTAAAGAATAAGGTCAAAACTCTAAGAAGAATAATCAACTGATCACTGTTTGAATCTTCTATTCCCTGTATACTCATTCCTCCCTCTCTGTGTTTGTGGAAAATTTCCAGTGTTTTGAATGGGTTCTGGAGCAGAAATGAAAGCAAGGCTTCATCTGCTTTTTTAGCAGCATAATCTTGGGGTTCTCCAGCACAATCACCCTCCCCAGTCCCAGTGAGACGGCTCTTTCAGAGGCATGACAGTTTCCCACTGTGATCCAAGAGTTCTGTCTTCCAGAAAGGGTTGGGAGGCTGATCCTGTATTGCAGCAAGAATGGAAAAATAAATCAGTGTGTGCTCCAGGGGAGAGCTGCAAACCCAGGTGTTTGCTCTAGTCCTGGTCACACAGGGCATTGGGGTACTCATGAAACAGGTTGTCATATTGTTTATTTTATATACAACCTTTGTAAATCCTCAGTACAGGAGAAGACATCCCCTGCATTGGGGATCAATTGCTTTATTGCCTCTCTGTGCATTAAAGCTCACTGTGGAAAGTGATTGCCTTTCCTTGCAACCAGTAATTTGGAGATTACTACAGATCCTTGATCCTTTTACAGCAAGGTACTTCCAATTCTAAGCCTCCACTTATTTATTCATGACTGGTTTTATACTAATTTCTTCATCTTTAAATGCTGCAGTCTAGCTCATCCTGCAGTACACTCCAGGCACATTTTTTTCCAAAGCAGAGCTAGAAAACTTTCATCTTCTTTCATAAGACATGCTCCATGTACAAGAATCATCTTAGCTATCCTTCCCTGACTCATTCCAGCTTGAATTGCTCTTAGAAAGGGTGCCCAAACAGCCCCATCTTTGATATTTGACCATTCATTACATGGAATTTTTTATTTAGACAGGAATAGGCCTTGGGTGAGTGAGAGGGTTTGACAACAGAGATGAGTAGGATACTGAAAATGCTAACTACTTGAATTAATTTTAGCAACAGAGATGAAGAAAAAAATATAGGCAGGAGAGAATGCATACACCAAACTTCTCTCACTGTGGATCACCAATGGAACTTCACATCAGTGGGCTTGAGGCATCTGAAATCTGACTCTGTCTAGGCTCATTTCTACAGTCATTGTATCAAGAGTTATTGTATCATTTCCTCATTTGTAATGTGGAAAGAAAAAATGACTAGCTTCAAATGCCACAAAAAAGTTTCTAAAAGACAGCAGCCACCTGCATTAATGGTACTGAAATAAAATATACAAGCTCAGCAGTGTATTTTAAAATATGTGTCATTAAAAACTTTTTATGGCTGCTGGTTAGGACAGCTAGAAATAGAAATTTGTGAGCCTAGGGTTGGGGTTTTTGCAACTTCCAGTGAGCTGTGGGGGTTTTTTTTGTCACCTAGAATTTTCAGCATCTACTTTGGCTCTGATAATTTGCAGAGGCAGCGTCTGAGGGGATGCCCCTCTGCAATGGTGCAGCTACAGCAGGTGACAGTCCCCATCACGGGGGGACAATCTGGACAGGATGGGGACCCAGACCCTGTCCTTTCAGGTCCCAGGCATTTATTTGTGAAATGAGAGTGCATTTCCTGGCTCTGACACTCAGAGCAATGCACTGTGCTGCTGCACACATGCTGGACACTGTCTAAGGGAGCTGTGGGCAGACAGAAAAGAAGAGGAAAATATTGCTGGAGCACTTTCCCCTTTTTACCAACAGAGGGATTTGAGAGCCTTTCTCCATCTGCAGGCTCTGGCAATGATGCAGCCAAAGGAAACTAAGATGTGTGTATGCTGTAAAAATGGCCCTGTGGACGCTGTGTCGTGTTCAGCCAATGGTTTTACATACAGCACATTTTCCAGGACAGGCTCACCGAAACACAGGCTAAGAAATCTCTTCCAAGGCACCAGAGAGATGGATCTACTGTTGGACTGGAGCAATCATCTGCTTAACAGCTCAGAGCTACACACACACACACAGATTTGGGTCAGGAAGTCAGAAATAACATTACACCAGATTGAATTTAAATGTATGAGGGTTATAAGCAAGCAGAATATTGTTGTGGTGCCTGGGTTAATATTTCCTCTTTTGGAAAGCACTGCAGGATTATTAATGTATACAAGTGGTCAGGCAGGTGTTGCTTTTATATCTCATCTGTGAGGAAAAGCTTCCAAAAAGGCCCTGGCTTTTAACCACAAGCTCTATGGAGAGATAAGATGCCAGTTAGGGATGAAACAGCCCTGCTCTCCTAGCACAGGACATCTCCCCTGTGACTGGATATCCAAGGCTCTTCCACCCACATTTCTAATCTGCCCAGCTGTAGCACTCACTCTGAATCAGTTCATTTCTCCAAATATCTGTTTGCTGTCTCCCAGGTATTTAAAAACGGCAACAAGCACCCAGCTTGCTCCCTTGCTTTCACCATGCTGGAGAAATGGCTTTATTAATGCTGTGGCTGTGAAGCTGTGTGTGTGTGTGTGTGTGTGTGTGTGTGTGTGAACACGCCTGTGCATGTGTGCTGAGCTCTGACAAGATTACAGCCAGAGATGGTCTGACTACAGGCTACATCCTATTTAGGCTGCTGCAAAGATTAGACAGAGAAATCTCCCTTTTGTCTTTGAAACATGAATGGATGCTGAGCTTTCAGCAGTCTGTAAACTGATGTGGTTCCTCTGAAAAATAACAGCAACTTTTGAATTAATGGTTTACCATTAAAACAAGAGATTAAAATAAAAAGTCACTATCTGCACTCTTCTCTCCCCCTTCACCCAGCTGAACTGTACGTGGATATTGAATCTCTTTTGTTGGCAGAAATCACAGTAATCTCTAAAGGACGTGCTTTTCCTGCCTTTTCAGGCTACCTCACTGAGGAGAATTCCAAAGATTTCTGGAAAAGCCTTTTAGTGTAGGCAGTAGAGCTCCCCTCCTCGTGCCCCTTCCCCCAGCATCATTATAATTTACAGGATTCATATGACCATGTAAATACCTTGTGATTACATGGAAAATACCTCACAAATACATAATAATTACAAGTTTATGCAGATTACCTTGTAAATGCATTTGAAGTAAGAAAATAATTCAATGATTAATTATCCCTTAACTCAGAGTATTTAAATTATTTTCCCCAAAATGTACAAATATATCTGTAGTGACTTCAAGGCTGGTGGAGAAGGGGTTATGATGGTTCTGATCTGAGAGGAAAAAATGAAATTTGACAGGCATGGATTATTTAAAGCATGCAGACGTGAGCCATATAACCATTACACTTTGATGCAAATCATAGAGGAAAGCACAGGAGGGATGGTCTGTACAGAGAAGTAGTGGACAAAGTTAGGATTTCCTGCCATCGAGTTGAAATTTAAACAAGTAATCATTTATTGGCAGTGCAGCATTACATTTCTTGTTGCATGCATTAATGTCAGCAACTGGGACAAACATTTTGACAATTCTATTAAAATGCTTCACCATTCCCTATCTAACACCTGTTAGCTCTAATTTTCTTTCCTGAGACGTACATCAGTAGACAGTGCAGATTCCAAATCATTTATCACTTTTAAAGTGCTTCCATATGAGCTTTTTGGGGGGCTTATCTTGGCCTTAGGAAAACCTTTTCTGATGTATTAAAATTCAGTACTTAGAGGGGAAAAAAAAAGTGTAGACATCAGTGTTTCATAGCATTCATGTCTGGTAATTATTAGCCTAAATTATGGCTCGCACATGACTTGACAAAGTGGACCATGCATTTAAAAAAGCTGCTCACTAGACATGCACTGCTCAATATGTTCCAAGTTATTGAGATGTCAGTCAGTAATCATAAAGCAAACACCCCTCACTGAAAGGACCCTGCTAAGAGGGCTATGAGGCCTGGGGGACTACCTAAAAATGTCAGAAATGTTACAGTCTAAATGAATGACATCAGCAAGAGAACGTGTTTAAAAACATGTGCAATTACCTAATACAATAAAATGGAAATCCTGGAACATGACAGACCCGAGGAGCAATGCTTGGGAAGGAGCATTTAAAAACAAAACAAAATACTCTGCTCTGGAATGAGAAAACCTTCATATATATGAACTTTCCTGTATATAAACCTTCATATAAATATGAAAACCATGAAAAAACAATCACATTGGTGTTTTTGCAGCTACTCATTGCAGAAAGGGGAAGAAACAAGTTATATTCTTTATCTACTGGCACATAATAGACTTGCTTATCATTATGTATGTTAAATCACTCCCTGTGTTGCTCCTATCATGCAAAACAAGGTGTTCTGTGAATTAATGCAGTGTTGGTAATCGCTCACCTTTTACAATGCTGACCACAAGTTAATCAGCTTGCAGGGAGATGAGTGTTATGTACAGTATTTTAGAAGTACTTGCCTTTGCAATGCAATATCCTTTATGAAAGATAAGGCCTAACCTATTCCCACTAAAGTGTGTGGGAATTTTGCTGATGATTCGGGTGGCTAAAATAACGGGTCCAACATGCTGGATTTACACCAAGAGCCTCTGCTGAAACAGTGCAGGGGGACGTGACAGAAGGTGATGTCTGGGCAAGCAAACACGAGTGCTGCAGCCTGGACTCTCTGAAATTTTTCAAACACAAATTCTGTTTTTGTCACCTGGACTGCGCACACGAGGCAGCCACTAAAAACTTCTGCACGCCTTTGGGAAACTGGGCTTCATCCCTTTGCACTTTTTGAAGGCACGTGCAGAATGCACAGAAACAAAACCCAGAAAACAAAGCCCCCGAGGCAGCTGGCAGCCAGCAGAACTGTGTACATCTGCGGGCACTTTAAAAACGTCCATCAGCGCATGGAGACGCACCTTTCCTTTCACACGTCTGCTGTTTACTAAATAACATTTCAGCACAGTTTTCATCTTATAAGGAAAGTGTTTGAAACTTGGAATAAGTGCACTTAATTAAAGGAAGGCTGTGAAAATGTGCACTAATCTGATATGACTAATAGCAAAGTGCATGAAATTGCTAATTAGAATTTCATTAAAGGTGCTGCTTTATCAGACTGCGAATATCACAACCTTTAAAATTCTTTCAGGAAAGCTTAATTCCTTTTCAAACAGAAATATTCTTTAAAGACATTTGATTTGTTCTGAAGGAATTTGTAGCTTAGGCTGAAACATAAAATGTTGCCAGTATTCCACAGGAGTAATATTTGAATAAAAATATGTATCAGGTACTTTCTTTCATCAGGCAGATGAATAATTTTTTTTGAAAATATTATTGTTCAAATAATACAATCAGCTAAGAAAAATAAAGTTTAATCTTTAGATTATTTCAAACATAATTTGTTTTTATGCCTATACTGTAATATTTGATATGCTTTTGCTTTAAAGGAGGAAAGAAATTAAAAGCTTGCTTCAAAAGTAATGTACGAACAATAAAATATACAGCTATGATTATAATTTTATAAAAATACATGAGGTTTTGGGTGTCCAGAAAGAGAAAATTAATTGTCTACCTTGATTTTTAAAAATACATCAAAAACTAGTATTCTTTTTGAAATGTCTTCTAACATATTAAACAGAAATAATAATAAAAATATCTGTATTTTTAAGGTGTTGTCAAGAAAACCTCAAACTTTGCACAAATTTCTCGGTGATGTTTTAATTCATTTTACCTCTTTTTTTCCCCCTTGCTGCGACTTACTGCTTTCAATTTAATTTTTTGCTGCTTGCCTCTCTTATCCAACAGCAGAGTTCTTCTACTCGGATTTATTGTTAATTTTGGAAGCACATTCTGCCGTCAGCGATTTCATTTGCACCTGAACAACTAACTCCCTTTTGCCCTGGCATCCCCTCTTCATGAGCGATGGGGCAGTGCCAGCCTTTGGAAATCACCTGGATTCCAGGTTCCCTTTTTCTGGAGGAGCAGCTGTGCCCCATCAACTTTTGCCCCTGACTCTTAGGAAATGCCTTCTCCACTATTCCCTGATCCTTCCTCCCCCAGAGCAGGATCTCGGTGGCAGAAAGGGCTTTCTGTCATCAGCTTTGCAGTGAATTCATCCACTCAGAGGGTGCTTTTGACAAAATTCTCACTTATTTGTGTGTCACACTGTGATTTTTGGTTCAGCAACCACCAGGTTTGCTTGCATAAGCAGAGAAGGGTTGGGACTTAAATAGGTAACAGCAAAATGAAAGATCCTTGAAGCAGCTGAAGTTTGTGTGTATTAAAAAAAATATCCATCAAGGCTCTCCATCTCTGGGCTGCAATTATTGTTATTAATATTAGCAAAAAAAAAAAAGATGTAGTTTTGCTGGAATTAAGTATTCAGAGCACATTTTTAGAAAGTCAAATTAAAAACTAATCAATGCAAATTTACATGACAAAAAGATTCTTGGAAATGGATAAAGAGTGAACAGAAGAATCTTTACTTACGAGATAGTATATTATTACTTTGAGCATTTTTAAAAATCACATGTCAATTACAGTTTGGTGTGATTTCAGCTCTTGTTATAGGTATTTTCATGCCAGTAGGTATTTTATCAGTTGGACAAAGCAACACATAAAAGTAATTTCAGCTTTCTTCATAAATATGCCAACTTTCTTTATGTACATTTGCTTTCTACAATAAATACATTGATAAAAAATCAGTCTAGACTCAAATAAATGAAAATTATGCTTATTAAATCTAATGTCTGGTGTCAAAAGTGAGGTGTCAATCTTACCTATCTTACTTCTAAGCAAGGCAAACAAAGCTGCTAATTATAATATTTAAGTTTAAATATAGAATTATTGTTCAAATACAGGAAACAATGGTGTGGTTGTTCTTTCTACAGCTATATGATTAAGACTACTTATGTCTCATTTTATGCAAAATAAATGACACATGATTGTGATTTAATTCATGTTAAGTAAATGTCTACAGGGATTTATGACCAAAAAAAAAAGCAATAACAATCCATACCTTGTTACTTGTCAATAACTGCATTCAGAACAGTGGGGAACAGGGAAAAATAAATAATTGCTTGGGAAAAAAAAAAACCAACCCCATGTCTACACGAAAGGAGTAGCATGCAATAATTTACACCACATTAATCTAAGGCTGCTGGTCGTAACACAGTGAGTGCTATAAATTAATGTAGTTCTGTGCTATCCTGCTGTACTTTATTGTCCCTTTCCCGATGCCACCACTCCCAGATTGGAGGTGCCTCGATCCCCACCGCCGAGATTAGCGCGCTCCGTAAACACGGGGCTGCGCTCGGTGAAGTGTTTGCTGAGCAAAGATAAGGCACTGGCATTTACAATTTCCTTCTCCAGAAATCAGAGGGTGGATATGTTTTGGTGTGCAGAGGAAAACCAGCCCCTGGTCCTCCCCTCTTCCTGGTGAGTTGAGGAGTGGGTGGCTTCCAGCTGGTGCAGGTTGGATTAGGGGTCTGGTCTCCAACATGACCCCAACTCTCCAATATGGGCAGGGGATGTCCCAGCACCCTCTGGGTTTGGCCATACAAAGTAATAGCAAAAGTAATCAGGAAACTCTTGATGTGTCAATTTTAAGTCCTGATGCTGCTTGGTGGAAGAGGGGCAGCTGTCACCAGCATGCCCTGGGGGCCCATGGGACCAGCCCCAAGCACCTGGCCTGGCACACCCCATGGAAATGCAAACCTCTGATATTTTGGGGCGAGACTAAAAGCCATATAACTGCCTCGCTGGATTGCTCAGCCTGTGTTGGTTATGAAGGATGATGTGAGGCTGTTCCCAGCTTTAAAAGGAGAATTTGTTTGAAGGTTGACTTTAGTGGGTTGTAGGTGTAGAAAAGGTGCTGGATCTGGCTCGGGGTAAAGAAGCCGGATTTGTTTGCAGGATTTACAGAGTGTGCACTGGTCTGACAGAAAGTTGTCTCCTTTGCTCACAGGTCCTGTGCAGAGCCAGGAGTTGAACTTGATGATCCTTATGGGTCCCTTTCAACTCAGCATGTGATTCTGTGATTCTGTTATTTTGTAATTCTGGGATTCTGGGATTCTGGGATTCTGTGAATGTGCACACTTGTACTGTGGCTAGTGTGCCAACTTCCACAGCTCTGTATGGCTCCCCTCAGCAACGCTGAGGAATTTTGTCCCTTTGCCACTGTTCTTCACTGTTTGGCTTGACAGAAAAATATCAATCACAAAGAAAAGCTTCTGGTTTTTTCAGGAAGTGCTTTTTTATTATCCACCTCCTCCACTAGACTTTGCTGGGAATTAGCAAAGCCATGGAAGCCATGATCCTCAAGGGACATACAGATCTTAAATATTATCTATTTCCACCCCGTGCCATGGACAGTGACACCTTTCACTCTCCCAGGTTGCTCCAATCCCTGTCCAGTCTGGCCTTGGACACTCCCAGCGATGGGGCATCCACAGCTTCTCTGGGCAACATGTGCCACGGCCTCACCACCCTCACAGGGAACAATTTCTTCCTGAATTTCCTAATATCTTCCTTCAAAACCTCCTCTCCTTCAGTGTACCCTTTCCCTTATGTCCTGTCACTACATGCTCTTACACAAATCTCTCTCCATCGTTCTTACAGGCTTCATTCAGGTACTGGAAGGCCATTAGATTATCCTGGAGACTTCTCTTTTCCCAATTTTCTCAGCCTTTCCTCGCAGGGGGTGTGCTCCACCCCTCTGATCATCTTGGCAGCCTCCTGTGGACCCACTGCAGTAGGTCTGTGTCCTTCCTGTGCTGATGACCACCAAAGCTGGACACAGAATTCCAGGTGGGGTCTGCCTTGACCTGCTGCCCACTGTGCTTTGGGTGCAGCCCATTGTCATCTCCTGTCCAGCCTCTCATCCACCTTCCCAAAGACAGATATATTTAATTCCTGTGCTTCACTAAATGACCAGTCAGAAAAGATCAGAGATTTCTCATTCTTCCCTGCAGTGGCAGAAGCACTAAATCTGCTAATTATGTTTACAGTGAGCCAATAATCCTACACTTTTTTGTTAGAAGTGATGGCCAGTAGAACAGAACAAGAGAGGCAGTGAGAAAGGAGAAATAAGCAGGAAATGCATAAGCTTTGTGAGGTCTTATGGGTTACTTTCAATTTCTTTGAAAATCTTGATTTGTTTTTGACTTTATCTTATTTTGTTTTTTCAGCCTTCCTCTGTATCTTGTCTTAGATTTACTCCTTTGTCTCTTCTCCCTCTGTGTTTCTTTCCTTCTTTCTTTTATGCTATTTCCCAGGCCATCTAATTTACTGTCCACTACCTTCAGGCCTGATGGTTTCCTCCTGTGCAAATCCAACATGCTTTGTATTTTCCTCTTCCTTAGTCCTTGCCACATGCAAGACTTTGCCATTTTTTCCTCACATAACCTCACTGCACAAATTCTTGTAAAAATATTGATGCTGCTTAAGTTCAGTGAATGAGTCCCTTCCTCTGTCACCCTTGGACATTTCAAGACAAACTTCTTTTACTGGGTTTTGCGTAAGAACTAAAGCAGTCTGGTGTTTTTGGAAGAAAAACTAAGAGAAGAAAACTTCTTTTCCCCACCTGTTGTTGCATATGACTTGAAACTCCAGCTCTGCACACAAATTGCCAGATTCTGCACCGTTTCATCCTAACCTTTGTGGGTAATCCTGCCAGCCTGCCTAATCAATGGGAGATCATACAATATTAGACTTAATACTGCAAAGTGCTGCTTTATAATTCACATAACAAGCCCCTAAATAATTCAATATAAATAGCAAACACATCCTGCTCTTCAGTGATGGGAGGTTGTTTAGATCAACACATGCCACATCTCCAGGATCTCCCACACTCCAGAAACCCTACAAAGTTAATTTCTGGTTTCTGGCAGCAGGGAACATGCTGGGGGCAGAAAGATCTGTTTCAGTTTTTTGGGCTTTTGAAAACATCCCCCACCCATTTTGCCCTTACTTGTACAACACCAGGTACAGCAGGAGGATGGAAATCACGTGGTGAGACAACAACCAGGGTTGGCACCAGCCCTGCATTGGATTTATTTGTGAATTCAAATAAAGGCTTTAATGCCAATTGCTTTGCCTGCTAGATTTATGTACCATGCCATACATGTTTATACAGATTGTAAAAGTCTAATAAGAACAATCAAGCAATTACATCATCTTGCACTGCCTGTGGAATGCACATGGAAAGGTGTTCATACCGTGGTGCCTCCCAGCCTTGCAATGGAGGCACTTTGAAGGCTATAAATAGACAAGAAGCCTCAGAGTAAATTAGCAACACTATAATTTCCATTAGACACCTGCCTTGTAGTATGGAGGTGCCCAGGTGCTCTTTGTACTTGTACATATACATTTAAAACCAATGTTTTGCTTTCTAAATACCTCAAACACTCTTTTGTTTTTATTGTTCATTTTCTGGCTGTTTTCAGCTACATACTGATTTCGAATAGTCCTAGGAGGGTGAATAAGTCTTTAAAATAATTTGAGATGAAGTTCTATCCATGAATTCCTGGCCTGATCCAAACCTCCTTGAAGTAATTTAAGAGTTCTGAAGACACTTTTGTGGTCTTTGGCTTGCATGTGTAGCTCTATTAATTCTACATATTAAGGACCACCCAGTTTTCAGCTGGTGTCTCAGCTTCAGTGGAATAATTTTAGCTGAAGATTTTATTCAGAGACAAATATATAAGGGAGTGAAATTATTCAGCTATATAAATCAGTAAATACTTCTGTTACCCTGAAACTGTATTAATAACAGCATCAACTCATCAAAGACACTTCATATAAAAATAACAGTTGCATTCAACAGAGTTATGAATGATGCAACACTCAGTTACTTTTCAGAAATCAGCTACTGTAAAAAGCCAATATTCAAAATAAAGAAGTATCCCTTTTTCCTACTCTAGACACATCACAGACTCACAGTTCCATTTTTGCAGGATTTTATCTCTTCATTAGCCACTACAACAGTGGGCAGTGTTGCATCAATATTACAAACACATTTCCCAGGCATAGCTGATATTCTTTAGAGTCAGTACCACACATCGGAGGTGCGTGAAAAACCCTAAATTGCATTTGATAGCTCCCAAAGTGACTTGTTTCATTTAATTAAAAAAACCCACAAGACTTTTGGAATAAGTCTGTTCACCAAAACAGTATATGCATGCGTGTGTATAAATATACACATGTATGTATACACACATATATATAAATATACACATGTATATATATAAAAATACACATGTATATATATATATATACTCATCTGGTTAAGTATGGGTTCTATTCTGCTCTCAAAGATGCTAAATATAGAAACTGAAAGGCTGGCTAAATTTTTTGATTCTCTTCAAAAATGGGACCAGCACATTCTGCTACT